>JASANB010001938.1:0-39130 GCA_030248155.1 Sabatieria punctata
GGTTAAAATCAAGGCTTTTGGCTTATTTTTCATTAAAATAAGTTAAAATAAGCTACTCTGAGCTCATTTACACCTAATCCAGGGGTATTTTTATAATAATTTTCTATACAAAATTCTTCCAAAAAATTCCTGACGGGGGGGTAGCGGCCGGCTGAGGGGGGTAGGTCAGAGCCTGAGGGGACAACCCCTCTTGCCCATGTCTGTCAGCATGTACAGACTATAGGCAAAAAGAACAGGGACAGGAAAAAGGTTGACATAGCTAAGATGAAAAAAGTAAGGATGCACCTGAGTGAAGTGTACCATTCCGATTTTAGACCAAAGGTCTGAGGATTTGTCCCCAGCCCACAGCACCCTCCCCACACAATTTCGAGCAATTGAGGGCCTGGACCAACTGCGACGCGTTTCTGTCGCCGTTCCCTGCCGGACCGCTGCCAAACGAAATTCCGCTGCCGGCAGAGACACTGGGAAGCTTTGTAGAACGCATGTGGGCCTATCAGACCATCAAACAGTCGCTGTACAAGTCGAAAATCGCCTCCGAACCTCAGTCTTCGCAGCTGCGAACTAAGGCCATGTGTCTGAGTTTGAAAGTGAGAGCCACTGAATGTTTGCACCTAACCAATGATCACCACTTTAGTATCAGTTTGTCACTGAGTTAACTTCGATGCTTGTCCTGCTCCCGGGTCACACAAAGAAGAGCGTGAAGTTGGAGAAAACTACTAGTGCTGGAGCTTCAAGTTAGTTGCTTGGATTTCAATGGGCAGAAGTATCACCTCAGCTATGTAATTGCAGGACACAATAATAGCGATGCCGAATTGAGCACAACTCGGAAGCCAAGCCTAAACAGCCCTAGGAAACCGTCAGGCTTTCCAAGTTCCAAGAGTAGAGCCTCATCTAGTTCCAGAAGCTCGTCACGCAGCAGAGGCGAAAGTTATAGTTTTCCTGTGGAGTCCAAAGGCGTTCCAAGCTTTCCCGACTTCAAGAGCTCATCCAGTTCTGGAGGAAGGGTAGCATTAAGGAGTAAACTTTCTGCTCTGAAAACCACCACCAAACGACAACCACCAACTACCACTGCTATGCCAGTGTTGCCCAAATGTGGTGCTAATCAGCAGTGGCACAAGTGTGGCAAAGCCTGTCCGCAAAGGACTTGCACACTGACAGCGCAGGGCAAACCACTACCAGCTTGCAAGTTGTGTGGACCGCCGACTTGTGTCTGTAGACCTGGATTTGTGCTCAACGCCAACAATCAGTGCATTCCTGAGAGTGACTGTCTCTGTTGATTTTGAACACTGAACTGTAGTTAAAAGTTATATAGTACTGCGTTTAATAAACGGTATAGTGTGCCATGTAAAATTGTTGCTTTAAGAGTCAGTCTCTGAACTGATCGAGTTTTGGCCCTTTGCCTTATTCAGACCCAAAATTGAAACTTTGGCCTAGAGAGCTGTAAGTTGGTACACTAATACATATCGATGGGTTATGTAACCACCGCAAAGGATTTCCCGATTCGACGCTCCACGCTCGAGATACAGCCGTCTGAAAATCGGCTCGCTTAACTATGGGGCAAAAATTTCGAACTTGAATTTCTTTCCTGCTAAAAACAGTTGGGACCTAGAATTTGGGGATTTTACGTAACTTTTAGAGTACTTTAAGAATTTTTGGTCGGTTTTCGATTTTGACGAAAAAAATTTTTTTTCGACCCCCTTCCCGCCCCCCTAGCTCGTCTGGAACCCCCCCCTATATGGGTTTTTTTATTTCAGATTATTGTAGCGCCATTTGTTGGCTACAGATCGGTGCCAAGCACGATAGCCCGCGACCCGGGGTTTTGGAGTAAATTGACTTCAAATGGCTGAAATCGCATTTTTTTCCAGTTTTACTATGGGACAAAATTTCGAACTTGAATTTCTTTCCTGCTAAAAACAGTTGGGACCTAGAATTTGGGGATTTTACGTAATTTTAAGAGTACTTTAAGAATTTTTGGTCGGTTTTCGATTTTGACGAAAAAAAATTTTTGGACCCCCTTCCCGCCCCCCTAGCTCGTCTGGAACCCCCCGTATGTGGTTTTTTTATTCCAGATTACTGTAGCGCCATTTGTTAGCTACAGATTGGTGCCAAGCATGATAGCCCACGGCCCGGGGTTTTGGAGTAAATTGACTCCAAATGGCTGAAAATCGCATTTTTTTTTCAGTTTTACTATTGGTCAAAATTTCGAACTTGAATTTCTTTCCTGCTAAAAACAGTTGGGACCTAGAATTTGGGGATTTTACGTAACTTTTAGAGTACTTTAAGAATTTTTGGTCGGTTTTCGATTATGACGAAAAAATATTTTTTCGACCCCCTTCCCGCCCCCTAGCTCGTCTGGAGCCCCCCTATGTGGGTAATTTTATTTCAGATTATTGTAGCGCCATTTGTTAGCTACAGATTGGTGCCAAGCACGATAGCCCACGGCCCGGGGTTTTGGAGTAAATTGACTTCAAATGGCTGAAAATCGCAAATTTTGTCCCATAGTAAAACTGGAAAAAATCTGATTTTCAGCCATTTGAAGTCAATTTACTCCAAAACCCCGGGTCGCGGGCTAATCGTGCTTGGCACCAATCTGTAGCTAACAAATGGCGCAACAATAATCTGAAATAAAAAAACCCACATAGGGGGGGTTCCAGACGAGCTAGGGGGCCGGAAGGGGTCGAAAAAAATTTTTTTCCTCAAAATCGAAAACCGACCCAAAATTCTTAAAGTACTCTAAAAGTTACGTAAAACCCCCAAATTCTAGGTCCCAACTGTTATTAGAAGGAAAGAAATTCAAGTTCGAAATTTTGTTCCACAGTAAAACTGGAAAAAAATGCGATTTTCAGCCATTTGAAGTCAATTTACTCCAAAACCCCGGGCCGTGGGCTATCGTGCTTGGCACCGATCTGTAGCCAACAAATGGCGCTACAATAATCTGAAATAAAAAAACCCATATAGGGGGGGTTCCAGACGAGCTAGGGGGGCGGGAAGAGGGTCGAAAAAAATTTTTTTCGTCAAAATCGAAAACCGACCAAAAATTCTTAAAGTACTCTAAAAGTTACGTAAAATCTCCAAATTCTAGGTCCCAACTGGTTTTAGCAGGAAAGAAATTCAAGTTCGAAATTTTTGTCCCATAGTTAAGCGAGCCGATTTTCAGACGGCTGTATCTCGAGCGTGGAGCGTCGAATCGGGAAATCCTTTGCGGTGGTTACATAACCTATCGATATGTATTAGTGTACCAACTTACAGCTCTCTAGGCCAAAGTTTCAATTTTGGGTCTGAATACTAAAACTCGATTGGTCCAGAGACTGACTCTTAATTGTTTAATGTAATTGTTGTTTAGTAAGTGTTTAATTGTTGAAATTTTAAGTTGATCGGAAACACTACCACATGACCAAAAAACACGACAAAGCCCATTTCTGACTTGGCAGTTATTTGGTACCTAGGAAAAGAAACCAATAAAATTTGGTGCAATGTGTTACTTAACCGCTTTCGCAGCATACACGTACAGGGTGTGGTCCGGGGGTCTACTCTAGGGATGTGATAGGGCCGGGCATTCCCCGGCATGCTCATTGAGGTTTTTGGGAAGAATGGGCCGGACATGCACAAAGCAAAAATTTTAAAATTAAATGAAAAGTCGCAGAAATACACACTCATTTTCTGTTTGAAAATGCCAATTCTGGATTTTGGGCCGTCTGGGCCCAAAAAGGTGCCCATGCACATGTCTAGTCTGCCCCCAGCCGAGAAACACCAAAAACTTGGAAATCGGGGCCGGTGGCGCCGCGCAGCTCTCTAGTAACTGCGGCCGGGGCGACCAAAACGGAACCGCACAGAAGACAAGCCAGCCCGCGTCTAAGACTGACTCATACGTTGTACACAAAAATGGCGTCACTCCACTTGAACAAAGGAACAAAGAAACAGAGGCCTGGCTGCGCTGCGTGTCGATAGTTTGGGTCGCTTCCCTCCCCTGCCTGCGCGAATGTATCAGCAAGGGGAAGGGTGGACACAAAGCAATAGATGTGACGCCCATCGTGTGTAAGCACATGCGGACGAAAGACTACAGCGACAACACTTACCTCTAAGCGTCAGCGCGACCAATACAAGTTGGAGATTACGGTGCATTCATACTCGTGTAGAACAAGACGCCAGGCGACTTTTCTCTAGAAAAACTGTCGCTCCGTGTAAATAAAAATTTTCTGATCAATGAACATTTTTGCGAGCTTTTTTCGAGCGCTCTCCTGCATTGTTATAGTCGTTTCGCAATAAAACAATGTCATTTACACATCTTGCCATTGAAAATTCAACACAAAATAAAGGCCGGCTACTGTTGTTGTTGTTCAACTTTATTCTGTACCAGCAGAACAGGACATGCATACTCATAAGAGCCCTTCAACGCGCTGCCCTTGACTAGAACACCTACACTACATATATACAGGCTACAAAAAATAGTTCATTTTTAACTACATTTTTGTCGCCCGCGGAAGATCTCGCGCGGCGTTTGGGCGCGTTTCATACTTTAAACCAGTTTTTTTCTACAGAAAAGTCGCGATCTTTTTCTACAGAAGTATTGAGTGCACCTTTAGTGTGAAAGCCTGCACGCACAAGAGGTCAACTCGACGTTAGGGGAGTGGTGAACGATTGTGATTGTTTAGTGTGTGTTTTGCATATACAGTTCCAGTGCACTCGTTCGTTCGTTTGTGTTGTGTTTGCGTTGCAGTATGTAGTATGTTATGGTAAACGAGAGTCATATTAACAAGTCAAAAACGACCTCTGATCCGCTATTCATAGAGCTGGGCTGCCTATTGGATTTGCATTTGTCTCAAACGAATGAGAGTGGCTGGGCCGACCGACAGACTACTTATTGAATCTGCATCTATGGCTCTTTTTAGACTCACTTTGGCTTTCTACTCCTTCCTTTCTTTTCCTACTTACGTACATCCGCACTTCTGTAAGCCGGTTGTTGCTATACAGTACTGTACGTACTGTACATGCGCATAAATTGTATACTCTATTTTCATTAAACTAATAAAATTTTCAGGAAAACACGATTCTCAGGCTTAGGCTTATCTTATGCTACGTACAGTAGGCCAACTGAGGTTTAGGCTTAGGTCAGTTGTAGACTTAATCTATTTGTGCGATTTTGCAGGATTTAAGGACGTTTTTAGCTTTTCCGAGCCGAGCCTAAACATTTTGAGATCCGCGGCCCGGCTTTAATGCGGATTTAGAAGAGATGACTCATTCCGTATCCAAGCAACTCATTGTTTAGACAGAGCACTTGCTAACACTTTAGCGATCTGCCACGCCTGAATCAGGCAACAACTCGTGCCTCGTCGCTTTCTTTGTCCGGCCGGGACAGAACCGATAACAGTATCCTCTTCTAAACATGGCAACTGGCGGCGGAACCGTGATGGCAATAATTGACCCTCGAGAAAGTATGCGATTTTATCAAGTTCTTTGGTGTTTGGCTTAACCTATCTTCTACAGGGTGTGCCAGATTCGTGCGTAAATATTCTCCTGTTGTTGTTAGTGTTATCGGATAACTTATCCGCCACAGGAGACGCATAACTAACTATTAGGGCTGGGAGCGGTAGTCGGTGTCATACGGTATTATACGGTATTTTTATGCCGTATAATAATACGGGAGATGATAATCACTGGAATGGAACGCCGGAATGGAATGGAACGATCATGATAATCGCTGGAATGGAACGGAAATGACTGGAATGGCAAAATAAACCGTCAAACCGCTCTAAACGTATCCTGCACTGTTTACTAGACTGTATGCAAAATATGGGTCACTAACCCATCGAAAAACATTGCGATTGGGATATTTTGGTACTGGAAGCTTCTTTTGTTCGATTTGAAGGCAGGAGGCTATTCCTTCCACATTTCGACCACCCTGAATTTTAAGCCTTATTTTTAAGGTTTATGCTTAAGTTCAGATTTAAGCTAAGGAATCAAGTCTTCTAGGTGGATGAATGGGCTGGGAATCTGAACAACACTATGCAGCTGCCAACAAATATTCTCCATTGTTTAAAGAAGAATAAACGAGATTATGGCAGCACTACACTCAATCAAACGCCCTAAGGAGTCACTCAAAGAAATTACGTCGTGGCATTTTAGCCGTTTTTGGACCCGCCTCCCTGGTAATGGGTCATAATTATTTGCTAAACCCCTCCCCTCCTAATTATGTAATGATTTGGGTATCACGTCTTTTCCTCGCGGACAGTTCCTCGCGCGACAGTTCCTCGCCGACATTTCCTCGCGCGACCGTTCCTAGCTACGACTTTTCCTAGCGCGACTATTCCTCGCGCGACTTTTCCTTGTATGAATAAAAACGTATTATCTCTTTTGTACAGTACGGAATAACAACGTTTCGGCTGTTATCTGAAGCCGAACAACATACACATGCTACACACTGCGAAAAGTTATGAGCGATCCCTCCAAGATAGTCATCCAGGCGGCGATTGCGATAATCGGAGACGACGCTTGTTGATGCGCTCATTGTGTACACGGGGTTTGGGAGACACGACCCAGACAGCTCGAAATCTGTCATGATAACGATAGGGGACAACCCAGGTTGAAGCTACCAGCACCCACTGGTAGATGTCTTCCGTTTTGCTGGGCACATGGCAGTAAGTAAGAGGGTGCATGGAGCCAAATTGTATAGAGTTGCGCAAAAATCCATTTTAAACATAGCAGTAACCTCTAAGAGTAGGTGGACCTAGTTTGGATCCGTCAAAATTGAACAGTATGGATCCGTCAAAACTTAATAGTATGGCAAGCGCCGAATTTTGGGCTTGTTGCATATTTTAAGGATCCGTTAAACCTAAATAGTTCATAAATTTGCATAGATCCGTTAAAATTGAATAGTGCGGTTGGATCCGATAAAATTGAATAGTATGGATCCATCAAACTTGAATAGTATGGATTCGTCAAACTTGAATAGTGCGCCAGTGGCTTGGATCCGTTATACTTTCTTGGATCCGTTAAACTTTATAAGGAACCGGATTTTACAAAAGCGCCGAAACTTCTCTACCGCACTTACTTTTCGAGAGTGGAAAGAGTTTCGTACAACGCACCTCCTGCGCTTTCGCAACTTACGAGACTCGCAACTCAAGTTGCGAGAGTTGCAGCCACTTGCGATATCGCAACTTGCGAGAGTTTCATGCAACCGGGCCGATGTCTGTCATGCAGGTTTGTATAGTACTGTAGTTTGATTTACTGAAAACTACAAATATTCTTGATTACATACAAGCCCATGCGTTCTGATACAGATAAAACAAAAGTGGTTTTATGTTGGATTTTAGTGGTACTGTAGTCTAAAATTGGCCAAATTGAAAACATTTTTTCACCTTTTGTCCTATAATTAGACTCAAAAGCGTCTAATGTGTGAAGTTATGCTGTACTGTACCCTTACCTTATAAAACACTTGCTGAGATCTCAAAGACCGTAATTGTTGACCAAATAAGTTGAAATTTTGAACATAGGTGCCAAAATCTTTGTAGTTTTGTGTTAACGTTTGGTGCACAAGACTTGACCCCCAATCTTGAGAATTCAAGGATTTGTGAAATTTAGTAATACAGTCTGGCACTTACAGTTACATAACGCTGTTTATGGTACTGGCACCATATATCAGTCCACAGATTTTGGAATTTGTAGAAGTGGTAATTTTAAATCGCATAAAATCCATCTAAATCAATTTCATTGTCAAAAAACATTGTGAAGATATGGAACACAGTTCCATATACTGTATATAAGGGAAATGCATTTGATGATTTACGTTCCATTCCAGCGATTATCATGGCCGTTCCATTCCATTCCAGCGTTCCATTCCAGTGATTATCATCACCCTAATAATACCGTATAGTTGTTAAAACTGAATCAGCAAGATTTTTGCAGCAAATTCATGTCTTTTTCGCGCTTTCAATCAAAGGTGGTAGTACTGTTTTTGGTTTTGTAAGCCATGCATGTTATCGATTAGAAAAAACACAAAAATCTACCTTTATGGCAGTTTTTTGGCTTTCTTGAAATGGAAAATGTGGCATACCTGCAGTTTACCTCATACATGTAACAGAGGGTCTGCCCCCACCCGACTTTGGCCAGACCCCCCCCCCCCCCCCCCGAGACGATTTCACCGACCCCCCCCCCCCCGATTTTTCTGCCAAGTAAATTTTCGAGAAAATTTTTGCAATTTTTTACGCTTTCACACACAAAAATTGCCAAAATCGCCTGCAAAACAGCACTTTTTAGCTGTATTTCAGCCCAAATTAGCGATTTTTGGCGATTTTTAGGCCAAAAATTGAAAATTTTCTCGAATTTTGAGCGTTTTTTAGTGCCCACCCCTAGGGAACGACCGGAATTCCGATTCCGATTCCGATCGGAACTGGCAGTTCCGATTCCGATTCCGATTCCGAAGTCAGAGGTCTCGGAATTTTTCGGAACTTTGGCTAAATTTTTAGGAAATCAAACACCAATTCTATGCGTACTATTGCGTGTCTTCTTTGCTGTGCAATCGACAATCTGCATAGTTTAGTAATCCATAACCTACTGTAATCCCACTAAGTAAAAAATAAAAGTTAGCACTACTCCGTTGTGGAAGCACCTGAGTCTGAAGAACTCGGCAGTCTTCAAACGCCTCAAAGATTTTGATCAAAGCCAGTGAACGGACGTTTAAAGTGGCAAAACACATTTTGGAAAGCGACAGAAGTCACTTGAAGCCTGAAAAATAGAGTGCGAACAATACCTGAAAGACCCAATACCCAATACCAATACCTGAGACCCAAATACCCAATACTTGCGTAACTGAGCCAAAAATTGCATTTCAGTGAAAAGGTACATTCCAGTGGTGTACACAGGATTTCTTTCACAGGGATAATAATTTCGAAGAGGCTTGGTTGGGCCATTGTCTAACTAGGGCGAGATATTTTGAAAAATTAGCCTTTAAGAACGATTTAAAAGCCTTCTGGAGGGTAAAATAAGCAAAAATTAACAGTTTTAGTCCGTACATGATCTACTGTATTACAGTGTTTCTTATTTTCGGCAGATTTTTTCTTCTTACTCCACCGGAAAGGGGTGTACCAGACCGCACCCCCTGGGTACAGTACTAATACATTCTGTATCACTAAAATGACAAATTTCAATTGAATTACAAACGGTTATCTTAGATAAGAACAGAGAAATTGCGCTAATTACTGGTGTACTACAGAATAAGACATTCTTAACCTTTAGTTTATTAACGCAAAAACGGTTTTCTATACCTACTGTAATCATCGGTCAATCTAAATATCGGTTATTTCGATTTTTTCAGGTCAGTTTTTCAGTTCAACAGCGATTTTAGTAGGTCCTAATTAGTATTGGGCATTGGGGCATAAAAAACCCAATACCAAACCTGGAAAACACCCCAATACACCCACTGGTTGGGTGGAAATTCCTCCGAAAAAAGTTCCTCCGGTGGACATTCCTCCGGTTGAAATTCCTCCGTTTTTGATTCCTCCGAAAATAATTCCTCCGTTTCAGATTCCTCCTGGCGGAAATTCCTCCGTTTTAAATTCCTCCTGGTGGAAATTCCCCCGTTTTAAATTCCCCCTTCTGAAATTCCCCCGTTAAAAATTCCTCCGTTTTAAATTCCTCCTGGTGGAAATTCCTCCCTCCCTTTTAAATTCCCCTTTTCAACTTAAGTTCCCCTTTAGGTTCCAATGCCGTGTTTATACAGTGTGTCATTGCCAGTTTACGTATACACAGTCTTTATGTTTTGTAGTACCGTAAGAGTGTAGAGTAACGGACTACAAGAATGCAGTATTGATTCAGTGATAGTGACAGTAGCGGATTGGGTCTACGCAATTTTTTAACCACTACCTGATAAATACTGGCATACCGGTACAGATCAAATGCAATGCTAAGCAAAATGATACAGAAAAGGCCTCAGAATCAGGATAATGTTCCGAGGAATTCCCACCAGGAGGATAATTAAACGGAGGAATTTCTATCAGGAGGAATTAAAAACGGGGGAATTTAAAACGGAGGAATTTTAAGCGGAGGAATTTAAAACGGAGGAATTTCAGAAGGGGGAATTTTAAACGGAGGAATTTTCACCAGGAGGAATTCAAAACGGAGGAATTTCCACGAGGAGGAATTTCCGCACAGAGGAATATCAACCGGAGGAGTTCTGGCCGGAGGAATTTCCACCGCAGGAGTGTCTATCGGAGGAATTTCCACTACGCCAGACCCACTACCCAATACCAGTTCTCACTCTACTGAAAACGTTGAAAAATTGTTGTTTTTAAAGTATAATTTACGCGCTTTGAATTTTACCTATTAATGGTTGGCGATTTTAATGCATTGTTATCGTTTGACATGGTGATTTGTACTGGATGTTTGCACGGAATTGTAAAGGATGGTTGCGTAAACACTGTTTCTTTGCCAAAAACAGGTTATTCCAAAATTTTAAGCCGATTTTCAAAAAAGTTCCGATTCCGAAAAATTCCGATTCGGAACTGTACTTGAGTTCCGATTCCGATTCCGATTCCGATCGGACCCAAAAATCCGGTTCCGGTCGTTCCCTACCCACCCCCTCCCCCAAAATTTTGGCTCAGACCCCTCCCACCGGCCGGCGCCAGACCCCCCCAACCCCCCTCCCCCCATCGGCGGATGACCTGTTACATGTATGGTTTACCTACCTAAAATCGTACAGCGACCAAGCACCGTATCCTTGGTGTGGAAACATTTCCTGAGCATCAATGGACTACAAAAATGGCAAGTACGGGTTACTGTAACTACCGTATCCGGGGTTACGGTATTTTCAAACATCGGTCAGATCGGGTGTAGCTGGAGGGGAAATCAGGAACCGATCCCAAGCATAAATTAATGTTTTTAATTATCATAATTGATTATAAATTAACAGGTTCTATCGATAGGTATCGATTATCGATTATTTTTTTGGCAAAATTCAAAAATTTCAAAATCGTCCAAAATGGTCATGTCACATATCGTTTGAAAGCCCTTCGTCTGGCGAGTCTAATGATCACTAAATCAGCATAGGGAATGCCCCGGGGGCCTGCTTTGACAAATATAAAAGTACCCCTAGAGACGCATCAGTAAAGGGACGCTCCGGGGGGCCTGTTTTCCAAATATAAAAAAACCCCTAGAGGGACGCATCAGTATAGGGCACGCTCCAGAGGGCCTGTTTTAAAAACATTAAAATACCCCTAGGGGGACGCATCGCTATAGGCACGCTCCGGAGTGCCTCTTTTCCAAATATACAAATCCACCTAGGGGGACGCATCAGTATAGGTCACGCTCCGAAGGGCCTGCTTTACCAAAAATACCCCTAGAGACATATCAGTATGGCTAAGGGGCACGCTCCGGAAGGCCTGTTTTTAGCATTTTTAGCATAGCATAAATTTTAGCAAATACCGTAACCCGGGATACGATAATTACAGTAATCTTTCCGAATGGGTGTGCAATTGATTCAGCATGTCCGGAAACCCCTATTCCAACGAAAACCCGGTAAAAATCCGTTGTTTGTAGTCCATTGATGCTCAGGAAACGTTTCCACAACAATAATACGGTACACGGGCACTGTATGATTTTAGGTAGGTAAACTGCAGGAATGCCGATAAGGTTATATTACAAGTATACATGTAAAATGCTGAGAAATCTGCATTTTGCTTTTGAATAAAATAAAAAAATGTATTTTTGGTTAGCATCTCATTAACTTGAAGTGAAGCAAATCTGTCCAACCAAAATACAGTTCAGTTAATATTTACAATAGGCATAATTCAAAGTAAATTCAATATATTGTCGGCTCAGATTCAAATCTTTAAACAGGCAGTACTACTTACCAGTAGGTAGACAAAACAGATCAGAATAAAAAATAGCCGTGTTTTTCACCGGAAAGGCCGACCACAAAAAATAATTTATGTTTATGATTGGTTTACTGTTGCTAAAGCAAAAAATCTGTTAGCTTGTCCTTTTAGGCACACTGTATTAGTTTAGTTTGTAGAATTTCGATCTAATAACCACTGTTGCATTATTATTTATTATTATTATTGCTTCAAAATAAACAGAAAAGCCGCTCCAGACACGGTCGACCCGTTCACGCAGCGCTTCCGAGTGGAGGAGTGGAGCAGCAAGAAGCTGCACGATCGATCTCGCTCAGAAGAGCCGCGACAGAAGGATTTCGTCGAGTCGGAATTCGGTGAGATTCCGCCGGAATTACGCGCCAAACTACTGGTGGAACGGGACGAAATGTGGAGACAGCACGAACGCGCTCAGTTGGCCTTTCTGCAGAAAGAACACGCCGCCATGTTGGAGGCTCTCTACGACCAGATCGAAACTCTACACAACAAATGCAGAGGTAGCAGTGCATAATTGATTAACCAACCACGTATAACAGGTTGACCGCCGAAGAGGGGAGGGGGCTTATGGGGATCTGACGCCGGCCGGGGGTCTGAGCCCAAATTATGGGAGGAGATTGGGTACATACATGGGCCGGAAAAATGGGTTGGGGGTAGTCAAAATTCGAAAATTTGGGGGTGTGCCTGCCTGTCTGGGGGGTCGCGGCGATTTTGGTGGGTGGGTCAGGAACAAAAAGTCGGCTTCAGGTGGGTGGGTGGGTGGAGTCGTTTGGGGGTGGGCAACCCCCCGGCCCATATAGGGTTGGGAACTAAAAAACGCTCAAAAATCGAAAAAATCGCAATTTTTGGGCTAAAAGTCATCAAAAATAATTTGGGCTGAAATACAGCAGCTAAAAATACTGTTTTGCAGGCGATTTTGGCTATTTTTGTGTCTGCAATTGTAAAAAATCGCAATTGCTCAAAAAATTATTTGTCAGCAAAATCGGAGGGGAGGGGTCGGAAAAATCGTCTAGGGGCTCACCATCCGCGGGGTCTGGCCTAAGTCGGGTGGGTGCAGACCGCCAGACCCCCTGTTACATGTATGGTCAAGACTTTGTTTGTCCTTTAGTAAAAAATCCACTGCTGGGTTGCGTTGTTTTTTGACACACCCATACATCATACATGTAACAGGGGGGTCTATGGGGTCTGCCCCCCCCCCGGCGTAGGCCCGACCCGCCAGATGGGGACCCCCCTCCCCCCCCCGAGACGATTTCACCGACCCCCCCCCCTTCCGATTTTTCTGGCAAGTATATTTTCAAGCAAATTTTTGCAATTTTTTACAATTTCACACACAAAAATTGCCAAAATCGCCTGCAAAACAGCACTTTTTAGCTGTATTTCAGCCCAAATTAGCGATTTTTGGCAATTTTTAGCCAAAAAATTGCGATTTTTTTCGATTTTGAGCGTTTTTAGTGCCCACCCCCCCCCCCCTCCCCCAAAATTTTGGCTCAGACCACCCCCCGGCCGGCGCCCGACCCCCCCCAGCCCCCCTCCCCCCATCGGCGGATGACCTGTTACATGTATGCCATACATGTACAAACAACGGGTTTGGGCAGACATGGGCAAAGGGGGGGGCTGAGGGGTTGGCCCCCCATCAGGCTCTGATCTACCCCCTCAGCCGGCCGCTACCCCCGTCAGGAATTTTTGGGAAGAATTTTGTATAGAAAATTATGATAAAAATATGCCTGGAATAGGCGTAAATGAGCTCAGAATAATTAATTTTCACTTTTTTTAATTAAAAATAACCAAAAAACCCTTATTTCCGCCAAAACTCGGACTTTTTGGCTTACCACCCCCTCCGCCCCCCATAAGGCGCTCCTACCCCCACCGCCCCCCCCCCCCCCGGAATTGAAAATTCTGTCCGCCATCAGCCGAAATGCTAGCCCATGTCATGTCTGGGTTTGGGTGTTACTCTCTAGCTAGATAGGTCGAACCTCCCCTCGCCCATCTCCCCCGAGACAGTTTAGGGACCCCCAACGCAAAATACAGGTACTAGTAGTGGCTCCAGTACTAACAAACTGGCTCAGAAATCACTAATTTTTAGCCTAAAATTCGCTTGAAAATTGAAAAAGCCTTTGGAAACCGAATTTGGCGTTTCTACTGCTGATATTTAAGAGAAACCGGTGTTCTTGGAAGCCTTTTCATCGTATTTGTTGCTTGTTTTAGCTATCAAACGCTGTTTGGCAGCTTAAAAATAGCGATTTTTAGCTTTCTTACTGATAAAAAGTAAAAACGTGCTAAAAACGCATTTCCAGGCGTTCTGGAGTTTTTTAATTTTCGAACCTCTCCACCCCCACCTGACGGAAACCCCTCCACTAACCCTCACGCTGGCCCGGACCTGTTACATGCATGAACAGACCCTGTACTCTTGTGAGTTCGGCACGTAGGGATCGGTCGATTTCTCGTGAAAAAGTGGCCGAAATTTTCTCGGCACCGAGAGAATTTAAAAATAGAAATAATCTTTCTAGCTTCTGGTTGTTCGCTTTAGACTTACAGTCGGAGCAGGTGGGTCTGCCGATGTCGAGCAAGAAGGTGCCGGACCGGATTCTAAGCCGATTGGCGACGCTGGAGCAGGAACTGGAAGGGCTGAGGAAGGAGATGGACGTGCGAGAGAACCGAATCGCAGTTCTGCAGCAGAAACTGAACTGTCAGGAGCTGCTCTACCGCGACCAGGCACGACAGAAGTCGGCCAGAATCAAGCAGCTGAGTAGAGACCTCGGAACCAAAACTGCACTCGTTACTCAACTCTCTTCACAGGTGACTACAGTCGTGTCTCGTTAATCCGGATATTAGGCCAGGTCCCAATTTTCCCCCATGTTAAATCACTCGTTAATCCGGATAGAAGATTTGGAGTGCCAACTTCGAAATTTGTATGGTACAGTGACTCGTTAATCCGGATTTGGATAATTTGGACAAGCGCAATTTTTCAATTTAGTTGTGAATTTTCAATTGAATAATGCTTTTCGTTCAGTCAGAATGTGATTATTTTTGCCTTTTTAGGAGCCATAATCAGCTGAAATAAATTTTTGGGTTTTAATTAGGAGGTACAGCTGCAGAATCTGGTATGCAACTAACAAAAATCTTTCGTTTAGGCCTTTGACCCGAAAAACAGTGTTTTAGCTTTGATTCGTTAATCCGGAAATTCGCTAATCCGGACAAAATTGGCCGGTCCCAACTTGTCCGGATTAGCGAGACATGACTGTATACGGGGTGAGCTAAAGCGGTATTCAGTCAATATGTTAGGCAGCTACCAACTTGGGGACACATCTTTCTGCACCATTTGGCTTATGCTTAGCCTACGGTTCATGCTTAGGGCTTACATAGTTTTGGGTGCAAACGGGGGGCTGAGGGGTTGGCCCCCCTCAGGCTCTTACCTACCCCCATCAGGAATTTTTACGAAGAACTTTGTATAGAAAATTATGATAAAAATACGCCTCGATTAGGTGTAAATGAGCTCAAAATAGCTTAATTTAGCTTATTTTTATAAAAAAATAAGCCAAAAAACCTTGATTTTAGCCAAAATCAGACTTTCTGACTTACCACTCCTCAGCCCCCTTCAGGAATTTAAAATTCTACCCCCCCCCCCTCTAAATGCCAGCCCATATCTGCCGGCGCCGGCACCATTTATGGTGTCGATCGGTACCATACATGTAACAGCTCCGGGCCGACCAGGGGGGAGGGGGGTAGGGGGGTTTCCTCAGGTAGGGGGTCGAGGGGGGGGTTTCGCCCAGAGGGGGTCCAAAATTTCAAAAAGCTCCAAAACGCTTGGAAATGCGTTTTTAGCACGTTTTTTTCAGTAAGGAGGCTAAAAATCGCTATTTTAAGGTGCCAAATAGCGTTTCAGAGTTAAAAATAAGCAAAAAATTACAAGTTTTAGTACAGGGTGTCTCAAAAAAAATGATCACATTTCTTTTTACTGCCATTTCCGCAAATTTTGACCAAATAGGCTGAAATTTGGACTATAGGTGCCAAAATTCGGGGAATTTTATGTGTTAAAGTTTGGTGCACGAGGCTTGACTCAGTCCCGAGAAATTTCAAAAAAAGTGAAATTTGTTAAATCAATAGTGAAAGCCGGTCACCGAAAAAATGATCACATTTCTTTTTACTGCCATTTCCGTAAATTCTGACCAAATAGGCTGAAATTTGGATCATAGATGCCAAAATTCGGGGAATTTTATGTGTTAAAGTTTGGTGCACTAGGCTTGACTATTTCTCGAGAAATTTCAAAAAAAGTGAAATTTGGTAATTTCGATAGCGAAAGCCGGTCACCGAAAAAACGTTACATTACATTATCCCCTAAACTCTAACGATAGCGTTGGAGTTCATGTGTCAACTTTTTACACATGAATTACCCTGAGCTTCTGCGTTTCACTCCAAATTTCATCAAATTCCGACAAAAATTAGAAAAGATACACGAAAAGGAAATGTTTCCATTTTTCGTGACCGGCTTTCACTATTGAAATTACCAAATTTCACTTTTTTTTAAATTTCTCGGGAATGAGTCAAGCCTATTGCACCAAACTTTAACACATAAAATTCCCCGAATTGTGCCACCTGTAGTCCAAATTTCAGCCTATTTGGTCAAAATTTCCGGAAATGGCAGTAAAAAGAAATGTGATCATTTTTTCGGTGACCGGCTTTCACTATTGAAATTACCAAATTTCACTTTTTTTGAAATTTCTCGGGAATGAGTCAAGCCTAGTGCACCAAATTTTAACACATAAAATTCCCCGAATTTTGGCACCTATGGTCCAAATTTCAGCCTATTTGGTCAAAATTTGCGGAAATGGCAGTAAAAAGAAATGTGATCATTTTTTTGAGACACCCTGTAGTTTGAAGTGGCCTGGTTGGGCTTCTGCCCGACCAGGGCGAGAAAATTTTGAAAGTTTAGCATTCAAAAACGCATTTAAAAGGCATTCTGAGCGATTTCTGAGCCACTTTGTTAGTACTGGACCAGACATGGGCTAGCATTTCGGCTGAGGGGGGGGTAGAATTTTCAATTCCTGAGGGGGGTAGGAGCGGTTGAGGGGGGCTGAGGGGGTGGTAAGCCAAAAAGTCCGATTTTTGGCTAAAATCAAGGTTTTTTGGCTTATTTTTGGTTAAAATAAGCTAAAATAAGCTATTCTGAGCTCAATTACACCTAATCCAGGCATATTTTTATCATAATTTTCTATACAAAATTCATCCAAAAAATTCCTGAGTGGGGGTGTAGCGGCCGGCTGAGGGGGGTAGGTCAGAGCCGGTGGGGGGCCACCCCCCCTCAGCCCCCCCTTTGCCCATGTCTGACTGGAGCCACTACTAGTACTTGTATTTTTGGGTCGGGGGGGGGGTCCCTTAACTTGCTCGGGGGGGTGAGGGGGGTTTGGCCTTTTCAGCAGGGGGGTAACCCCAAACCCCCCTTGTACATGTATGATCGGTACCATAAACGGCGTTAAGTGCTTGACTGTACTACTGCCTTAGTAAGCTAAGTATAGACAAAATCCCTGAACCGACCGACCGACCGACTCACTGACTGACTTAGATTTAGGTGCACAATCTACGTCTGCGACAGGCAGTAGAAGAGCAGAAGACAGGCCAAAGAGCGGTGCCCATCACCGACTTAACTGCTTCTCTGACAGTCAGTCCCAACCAGCGTCAGTTCGGGGCGGTGGGTCGTACCGGCACAGCGCCGGCCGGTCTGGCGGTCAGAGTCAACTCTCCGATGATTCGCAACGCTTCGGTCAGCGTCAGCGCCGCCGGCAAAAGGGCCAGTTTACCTCCATTGCAAGCCGCCTCTGCACCGCAAGGCAGCATTGAGAAACCGGCCGTCCCGTCCGCCAATTTCCGTAGACAACCGTCTTTGACTAAGCAACGGAAAGACAGAGCTGGAGTTAGTTGAAGAGTTGGTTGGTTAGGCAGAGCCCAGGGCGGTATCTCTATTTTTTGGCGCAGTAGATGCTTGTTTGTGGCGACCAAAAGTGAAGCTGTTATTTGTTGAACAAGTGGCGTCAGAAATATAGGCACTTAGCCACGTATTCTGATCTAATTAGGGATGCAAATGGTATCCGGTATTATTTGGTGTTTAGTATTTTTTATACCAAATGGTTTAAATAACTAAATAACTGCGACTTTAATTCTGCATATTTTCCGACTGTATGCCCTGTCAGAGCTCTTCTGTTCAGAGTTTTCTCTTTATTTCTCATTTACTAAAAGTTTAACAGTGCAGATAGATACGCAGAACAAGACGTCGCTTTACCGTTTGAGAGCAACAAAACAACAAAGAAAGCTGATTGACCAGTTTAGCTATAACAACCACTCATGGAAAATTCTTAAAAAGTTGAGGTTGGTCTTAATGAACAATAACTGCTCCGGTTTATCAAGATCGAGCCTAGACCGCAAACGTCACAACGTGCTTGGCCATTTTCCAGTCAAACACCACTTCTTTCTCGGCATGACTAGAGATTTCTTTTAGATGCAACAAAAACTCTTCCACTGAGGCAAAAAGCTATAAATATTTTTGCTGAAAAAGCAAAAGTATCACTTTGCGCTCATTCCAAGCAGATAGCGACCTGTTTATCTACTATTTGGTATTATTATACCATTTGCATCCTAGATCTAATTTAATGTAATCATACTGTTTGTCATGTAGAAATGGGCGATCGGATGCTGCTAAGTGCCTGACGTTGGATATGCATGTTGCCCTGGCTGCTGTCCTGTATGTACAGTCAGACTACCCAAGTACTAGTGTCGCGTCCATACATGTACCGAGCTTTTCCGAACCTTTTGGTCTTGTATTAGGTTTTTCAGTGGGGGAATCAGATTTTCGGGAAAGCCGGTTGTTTGAGGGTACCCTAGCGACTCAAAAGGATGATTGAGCAGAACAGGAAAAAAACAGTTTACCAGTTTAGTATAATTGTCCTTATTTATCGAAACTGTGGCGGTCAATAATGAGTGAAATTTAAAAACAAATTTATTTCTCTGGAACGGTAAAAATACCAGTTTTGCCTAGACAACTCAGAAATCGACGCTATAGTTAAATTGTTGTTGTTGTTGTAACTTTTTGTCCTTAAATAGAAAGAAAGGTGAAAAAGTTAGGTTAAAGTTACAAAAAGTTAAAGCCTAATAGTGGCATGATAGCTCTTAGAAAGATGAATTGAAACAAAAAAGGTGCATAAAGGCAAAAGGAAGGCAAAGTCTGACTGTTTTAGTTGCAGGTGTGAGCTATTTCTTCTTTGTCTCCTTGTCAATTTGGCTCTTGCCGTGTTGATCTTCCAAACTTGGTACTCTTGTAGTTAGCGCTGGCGCTTATTCCAGTACGTACTTGCATATTACCATCGAACTAGCCAAACCGACTGTAAGCCATTTCTTCTTAATACAGTCAGACAACTAACGGCATATTATGCTAACAGTACAATACCGTAGCACAATAACGTTCAAAAAGCTCCAAAACATGCGTTTTTAGCACTTTTTTCAGTAAGGAGCTAAAAATCGCTATTTTAAGCTGCCAAATAGCGTTTTAGAGCTAAAAACAAGCAAAAAATGACAAAAAGGGCTTACAAAAACACCGATTTCTCTTAGATATCAGCAGTGGACACGCCAAATTCGGTTTCCAAAGGTTTTTCATGCGAATTCTAGGCTAAAAATTAGTGATTTCTGAGCCAGTTTGTTTGTACTGGTACTTGTAATTTTAGGTCAGGGGGGTGAGGTGGGTTTGGCCTTTCCAGCAGGAGGTAACCCCAGACCCACTACTAGTATGACGAAAAAATTTTCATGTGCCCCCCCCCTGTTACCGGTAAATAAGAGAAATGGCCGACCGAAATGTTGTATGTTTTTTCTCGAATCTCTGTGATACCCGTGCACAGTGATAATAAGAAGCATTTACTGTCGCTTTAATCTGCAATCTTGCAATGAGGCGTAAAATACAGGGTGTGCCAAAAAAAAACAACCCAGCAGATTTTTCGCTGTAGCAACCGCAAATCTCAACCGATTTGAATGAGTCCTCTTTTAAATGAAAGATAAATAAATCCTTAAACGACTGCTGGAATTGTCATTAATGTACTCTGCTTAGTTCCTGAGATATTGGCTCTCAAAATCAAAACAGTGATTTTGGTAGTGAACAAAGAGGGATTTTTTTATTATTCTGCACTTCCTAATAAAACGGATTCCTGCTACTGCTAAGGGCTATTGGAGGCTTTGCTGGTGACACAGAAACTCGGTTTACTTCAACACTAAAGTATCATTAGCCCCAGCAGTAGAAATCTGCTTTATTATGAAATGCAACGGAATCGCTCTTGTTCTTTGCCAAAATCTGTTTCGACTTAGAAGGCAAATATCTCAAGAACTGAACAGTGAAACTCAATAAAAATTGCACCAATCTTTGAAGAATTTATCAATCTTTCATTCAAAAAAGGATTCAGTCAAATCGGTTGAGATTCATGGTTGCAAAAGTAAAAAATCTGCTGGGTTGTTCTTTATCACTCTTGTTCATTGCCAAAATCTCTGTTTTGACTTTGAGGACAAATATCTCAGGAACAAAGCAGCCTATCTTAATAAACGTTGCATCAATCTTTCAAGAATTTATTTATCTTTCATTTAAAAAGGGATTCATTCAAATCGGTTGAGATTTGGGGTTGCTACAGCAAAAAATCTGCTGGGTTGTTATTTTTTGGCACACCCTGTATAATGAAATAAATATTCGACTGTTGTATCACAGAATGGCAACGCATAAAACGCAAGACAAATTCCACTTGACTGTGTATGCTCATATACAGGGTGATTCACACATCCTGTGGTGTTTCGCAGGCGCAGAACTTTTTGGTTTGTGGACCGAATCGGCTGATTTTTAATATGATGTGTGGACATGGTTCGCATTTTATTGTTTCAAATTTCAACAAAGTCCAAGCACTACATAACTAGTTATGCACTTCAACGTGGTGGTCACTGTGTTCAATCACTTTCTGCTTCCGCTTGTGATATTGCACCCTACACGCTGGTGGACGCTTTACGGAGTTTTGTTGGACACACTGCCCTCTTCGATCAGCCATTCATGCCACCAGCGGATGCTGGTGTCTCTTGGAGACTCGCGTTCTATCCCAAATTGCAGGCGGAACATTCTCAGTGCTTTTGGTCCACTCAAATTTTGCATTTTAGACGTTCCGTCACCGAAAAAGCTATCACAACTGCTGAAAGCGTCGATTTCTGTTGAAAAGTGAATAAAGCCTCAATCCACTATGGTTTAAGAATGGTTCAACCAGGGATGTGAGGTGGGAAAAAAACACCGGAAAAAAACTGTTTTTTTCCGGAAAAAAACCGGTTTTTTTCCTAAGGGTCGGAAAAAAACATAAATCGCGGAAAAAAACTCAAGCTAAAAATAGCTAATTTACGTCATTTTTCGTTTAAAAAATGGACTTTTGCTATGTATAATAGGCCATACTGACTCAAAACTGTTAGAAAAACAACAAAAAAGACCAAATTTGGCATGAAAAAACAAAAATGCAAACTGCTGTAAGAAAATTTGCATATAGCGTTATTTATGGAACCTGTCAGGCACTGTTTCATGCCTGTTTCGTGATTTATATCAATGTAACACGTGTATTTCTGGTCTAACAAGGCTGAGGAAGGCGCTAGAAAGCGTTTGGAATCATAAAACCAGCCTAGGATACTCAGAACTTGGGCTGGAGTTTTTTTCCGCGATTTAGGAAAAAAACCGGAAAAAAACCGGAAAAAAACTGGAAAAAAACAGGCCGAGGTTTTTTTCGGAAAAATATACAACCCTGGGTTCAACACTCAAACACTAGTCTAATCGCGCACAAGCCAAATATAAATTTTAGTTTGCGTAGAATTTCCCGTTTTCAGGCATTTCGTGACGAAATAAGCAGAAATGTGAAACAGTAAAATGCGAAGCATGTCTACGTATCATGTACAAAAATCAGCCGATTCAGTCGTCAAACAACAAAGCTCTGAGCTTGCGAAAGCCCACCGGATATGTGAATCACCCTGTATTTTGTTTAGTCTCTGCTATGCGAACAGTTAAAATTAGGTTTTGCTCCCCCAATACTAACTGATTGTGTCAAACTTCGATCCGTGATTAGCTTTTACAGGGTTCGTGCAGGACCAGAAAAGTCAGGGAGTCATGAAAAAGTCAATTAATCAGGGAATCTGGTGTCTGGTCAGGGAAAATTTTGCTAGCAGCAGAAAAATCTTGCAGCCATATGGTCCTGTCAGGTCTTTACATACCACCCCTTGGAAAATTGACTTTCTATTACTACTTAAAGTGTAAATTTACCCCATACATGTAACAGGTCATCCGTCGAAGGGGCTCTGAGCACAAATTCTAAGGAAGAATGCTAAAAACGCTCAAAAATCGCAATTTTGGGCTGAAAGTCGCAAACAAATCGATAATTTGGTCTCAAATACAGATACAGCTAAAAAGTGCAGTGTTATAGGCGATTTCAGCAATTTTAGTGTCTGAAATGGTAAAAATAATCGCAAAAATTTGTGCAAAAAATTACTTGCAAAAAATATGAGGGGTTTGGGAAAAATCGTCTCGGGTCAGGGAAGGGGCAGACCCCCGGACCGGACCCGCACAGTTACCTGTACGATCTACCCTTAGAATGGCGTACAAAAGGGTTTTTGAAAGCCAATTTTTCAAAATTTTCTAACGCTGGTTGTGTATCCTCAACCTGGCTGGTCAAGGAATTTTGCTATGCAAAAACCGCACGAACCCTATTTTTGCGCCAATAAACTAAAAGTTAGCAGAGTTAATGGAAAGAATATTTTCTTCTTATCTAGGGCAGGACACTCACTGTACACACTCAAATTGGAACGTGAGCAGGAAATATTTATAAAACTTTCGAAATCGGCCTTCTAGGCACTAGTCGAACCTGAAAAGTCTCTTTGTTCGGTCTGAAAATGAATTAAAACTAATCTAAAGGAGGATAGAAAAAGAACCGATTTCGAAGGTAAATAAAACGTAACTCAACCATCTTTTAGTGGAGAGCGTGAGTTAAAATTTCAAATTTGGATCATTTACAGAATGCGTGGACACAAGTAAACCAGTATCTTTAACGGAGTGCATTATATTATAATAAAGTAAATAGACAGGTGATAAAGATAGAAATAAATTAGGACTTTCTATACTCAATCCGCTCCACTTTAACTTCCTCGTCGATCAATTGGTAGACGTAGGTGACCACCATTGCTGACTGCACGTCCATCAGCACGAACGAAGGCGTGATCTGACTGAAACTCTCTATGCTACAGACTCATCTATCTACACGTACTGACGTGACAGACACCTTCCGCCCCCCCCAACCGCGTACTAGTTAGTACAGGGTGCGTTTTGTCTTGCTATAACTGTTGTGTTGGTTTGTTTGTTTGTTTATGAGTTCCACTGTCCTTTCGGACAGCTCAGGACACCCCTCGCTCTTTTCAGAGCCCTTCAATGGGGTAGCCCTGTCTACAAACAAAACTCCCCTTAGCTGCCAATAGGTGCAACGGCAGCGCCGGTTCGGTTCCCATTTACCTACTGGCCATCACCGGCTTTCGGCGGTCTGGGTTGGGCTTTACGTTGACTACTTCCAGTCGCTTCGGCCATCCAGTGCTTTGGTCAGCAATTTGACTGAAATTTTAGCACAACATACACATAAGCTCAGAATTATTACTTCCAAAAATCTATTCAAGGCTGTCAGTTCAACCACTGTAATGCACTTGTTGCTAGAGTAAAAAATCTGCTGGGTTGTTTTCTTACGCACCCTGTACATAACCAAACGCCCGTTCTGTCGTTTTTGCGCTTTCCTGCTTCATTTTCAGGGCATCGCCTTACAGATAACCCTCCGTTTGTTCCGGTGCAGGTAAGGACCGCCATTGTCAGTTTACCTGTCTAAGGGACTGTAAGCTCCTGTAGCGGATCCAGGATTGATGTAAAACTTTCCCTCGTGTTCGAATGCCTCGAATTTGTGCGTGTGCCCGGTCACCACTATGTCCACGTCTAACTGCCGGCGCAGCAAGGATAACACCTACACAGACAAGGAAATAATAACTTGATAACTATTAAACTTAAACTGAACTGCTACAACTTCGATCTAGGCCCAAACTGATAGAGTCGATCCAAGTGGTGCTATGATTTTTTTGAAAATCCTCTTAAATGGGTCCACCCAGCGTGTTGTTGTTAGTACAGGTACTTACAACAAATTTTCCACTTTTGCGCCTCATGTCAATTTCGAAACCTGTTCGAAAACGCCAATACAGGTCTAAACACTGCCTTTAGAGGCACTTTTAGGTGAATCGTAAGGAAGGATTTCTTAAGCAGTCGCTGTTAGGCTCGGTGCAAAAGAAGTATTATGCAGGTTGCTGGATAAAATGTTGGCTGCTTCTAAAGAACTGACAAAAAAATTGTATGTATGTGCGTGAATTTTCACACTTTTAGTCTTAATTTGCATTGATTCTAAAAAAAAATTTTGAGAAATTTTTTACCCTAACAACTTTGGTTCGCTTCGTTCTAACCGCCCCTCCGGAATTATTTGTGCACCTAAAATCGGCCTAAAACTTAATGTCAGCTCTAAATTCGATTAGCCAACACTGTGTCTTTTGGAATGCTAGCTTAGCTTACCACTTTTACTCAGTTTTCACGGCATAAACAGCCGCATCAGCATTAGTTTTAATATCGAAATATCTACAGACAATCAGATACGTACATCACATGTAACAGGTGCGCGCCTGGGTTGGGATAGCAGTGCCAGCAGGAGTTTTGCCCAGAGAGGAGTCAAAATTTTCAAGAGCTGCAAAACGCCTGCAAATACGTTTTTAGCGCGTTTTTGGCTAAAAAATCGCAATTTAATCCTAGAAATAGCGTTTAGCAGCTAAAATCTAGCAGAAAATGACAAAATAGGATTCTAAGAGCCAAATATGTCTTCAATAACAAGACCAGAAACGCCAAATTCTAGTCCCAAAAGGTATTTTAAGCAAAAAATTAACTATTTCTCAGTCAGTTTGTGAGTACCGGCCAAACCACTACTAGTGGTTGAATTTTCATTCAGGTAGGACAGAGGTGGTGGGGTTTGGGTCGGAACCCCAACAACCTCTGCGGCTTGTAAACGTTTCTTTTGGTCTAGTCCCCTAACTCAAATGAAAGTACCTCGACATCGCCCCAGGGCACCAGTTGATGTCCATGACACATGCCGATGCGGAATTGACCGACAGTTACCACTTTTGTTTCTGGGTAATTCTGGTTCTGCAATACAGTAATTAATAGAGGATGATGTGATTCACATATGCCGTAGCGTTTCGCAAGCTCAGAACTTTTTGTTTGTGCACTGAATCGGCTTATTTTGGATATGAGATGTGGACATGCTTTTCGGTATACCGTTTCAAAATTCAGCATGTTTCATCACGGAATGCCTGAAAACGGGCAATTCTACCACAAGCTGAAGTTTCGAAAATTGGCGCTAAAAATCTCTGGCTAATGAGCGATTATGCTAGCGTTTGATTCTTCATTCAGTTGCTGACAGAACAAGACCATACATGGGCAGAGGGGTAAGGGGTATACCCCATACATGTAACAGGTCACCCGCCGATGGGGGATGGGGTTGGGGGGTCTGGCGCCGGCCGGGGGGGTCTGAGCCAAAATTTTGGGAGGGGGTAGGGCACTAAAAACGCTCAAAAATCGAAAAAATCGCAATTTTTGGGCTAAAAATCGTCAAAAATCGCTAATTTGGGCTGAATTACAGCTAAAAAGTGCTGTTTTGCAGGCGATTTTGGCAATTTTTGTGTCTGAAATTCTAAAAAATTGCAAAAATTTGCTCAAAAATTTACTTGCCAGAAAAATCGGAGGGGGGTCGGCGAAATCGTCTCGGGGGGGGGGTCACATCCGGGGGGGTCTGGCCTAAGTCGGGTGGGGGGCAGACGCCCCCTGTTACGGTTTGTGCCCGTTTCCTCCTTTCCCGTTTCCTCTTTTCCCGTTTCCTCCTTTCCCATTTCCTCTTTTCCCGTTTCCTCCTTTAAGAGTCCCGTTTCCTCCTTTTTCCGTTTTTTGCGTTTTAACAAAATTCAGACTGCTTTAAGGTTTTCTATGATGTTATAAGAGCGCCACGCTTTACTGCTCTGCTAGTATTGCATTATTATAAGACTGCTTTAACCTGTGCTTTCCATGTTGTTTCCGGGCCTAGCGGGGCCGACCGGCGGCCCAACAAAGGCTACCCAACAAACGGCGATTAGATGGGCAATTACAAGTGTAATTACAAAGAACAAAAGAAATGTAAACAAGTGGGCAGTGTGAGTGAGGTCAATGTGGTGGTTTGTGCCCAGTTCCGACTTTTCCCAGTTCCGACATTCCTGAACCAACCTCTAAGCCTATGCCTAAGACTGAACCTAACCTCTAAGCCTAACCCCTAAGCCTAAGCCTGAACCTAACCCCTAAGCCTGAACCAAACCTTTAAGCCTAAGCCTGAACCTAAGCCTAAGCCTGAACCTAACCCCTAAGCCTAAGCCTAAGACTAAACCTAACCTCTAAGCCTAAGCCCTAAGCCTAAGCCTGAACCTAACCCCTAAGCCTAAGCCTGAACCTAACCCCTAAGCCTGAAACTAAGCCCTAAGCCTACGCATTGAGCATTGTTACGTAGCTACATATTCTTGTATATTTTACCAGAGTCCTATAGTGAATGTTATTCGTTACTAGAGTGCGAACAATACCTAGAAAACCCAATACCCCAATACCCAATACCCAATACCAATACCTGAGACCCCCAATACCCCAATACCCAATACCCAATACTTGCGTAGCTGGGCCAAAAATTGCATTTCACTGGACAGATACATTCCACCAGTTGTGTACAAAAGATTTTTGGCACTGCAATTAATATTTTTAAGAGGCTTGGTTGTGCCGCTGTCCAAGCAGGACGAGAAAATTTTGAAAAATTAGCCTTTCAGAAAGCATTTAGAAGCCATTTTGGGCGTAAAATTAGCAGAAATTATCAGTTTTGGTACCTAATATTTCGTAATTCTGTCGTGTTTCTTTCTTCCGGCGAATTTTTTTCTAACTCTGCCGGAAATTGTGTGCACCACCACAATGGCCATGTGATCGGTACTGGTACATTACAGTGACATTAGAAATGTCACCATTTTTATTTTAGATAAGAATAGAGAAATTAATTACTGGTGTAGCGCTTAGAAAAGCGTACACTTTAGGAAATTCTAGCAACGTTTAGTTGATTAGGCCGTCCATAAACGACGTCGTTCCAGAGGGGGAGGGGGTTGGCTGAAATGCGACGATAGACGACACACCAGGAGACGGAGGGGTTAGCAAAAAACGACGTCAGTTTTTTCGGAATTTTAGGGAACTTTGATTGTAATATTTTCAATTTAATTATATTCTGTCAAATTTTTCTACGGAAAAGCTTCCAAGAGTGGTTCTAGCGATCTATTCAATTGATTGTACAGTATGCTAACAAGAAAACATGACAGTACTGTATGTACTGCACTTTTATCGGGAGGGGGCTAAACTGAGAACGACGTCGCCTTAGGGGAGGGGGTTCCCAAGAAACGACGCAAGGCGATTTTTGGGGAAAGGGGCCCCGAAAAATCGGGATTTTGGATGGATGGCTCCTTAGCGCAAAAACAGCTTCCTAAACCGAATCATCGATCAACTTTTTCGATTTTTTCAGATCAATTTTTCAGGTTAACATCGATTTTTCTCTATTTTTACCTGTCCCAATTAGTATTGGGTATTGGGGGGTAAAAACCCCAATACCCAATACCCAATACCTGGAAAACACCCCAATACACCCAATACCCAATACCAGTTCGCACTCTATTCGTTACGCATATTTTTTCATAATTATTGAACGGAAACTTAAGCAAATATGGTAAAAACACCGCTAAAACAACTGTAAGGAGCCAGGCAAATATTCGGAAAGACTCTGTCCTAAAGCCTTAGTCCGATCTGCAAAATTATACGAGACTTTTGTTGATTTATGCTGATTTATAAATGTGTTTGAGTCTGTACATCGTTCGTATGTGTGCTAGTTAGAACTAAAGCCTGGCGCTATTGTAACATCATAGAAAACCTTAAAGCTGTCTAAATTTTGCTAAAACGCAAAAAGACTGAAAAAGGAGGAAACGGGACTCCTAAAGGAGGAAACGGGAACGGAGGAAATGGGAAAGGAGGAAACGGGAACGGAGGAAATGGGAAAGGAGGAAACGGGAACGGAGGAAATGGGAAAGGAGGAAACGGGAAAGGAGGAAATGGGAAAGGAGGAAACGGGAACATGCCCCTGTTACATGTATGGTACACCCCTCCCCGTCGGCCGGCCATACCCCCGTTCCCCAACGCCTCCTTCCTCCAAAAAATTTTCGCTTATTTAAGGTAAAATAGACGTTTTTTGGACTTTTTTCGACGGAACACCCCCAGCCGAGGTCTCCAGACACCCCTTCGGATTTTTCCGGCCCATGTATGAACAAGACTAATCCTATTTTTTCAAAAAATGCCAAGTTTGTCCATGTATCATATTCAAAAAGCAGCTGATTCGGTCGTCAAGCAACAAAAAAGAAAGTTGTGAGCTTCCGAAATACCACGGGATATGTGAATCACCCTGTATATCGGTGGTGAAATCACGCGCTCTTTCCACATTAGTATGGAGAGAAGAGCGCGAATAATACAGGGTGTGCCAAAAAAATAATCCAGCAGAGTTTTTGCTGTAGCAACCGCAAATCTCAACCGATTTGAATGAATCCGTTTTTAAATGAAAGATAAATAAATTCTTGAAAGATTGATGTACCGTTTATTAAGATAGCCTGCTTAGTTCTTGAGATATTTGTCTTCTAAATCGAAACAGATTTTGGCAAAGAACAAGAGCGATTCCGTTGCATTTCATAATAAAGCAGATTCCTACTGCTGGGGCTAATGATACTTTAGTGTTGAAGTAAACCGAGTTTCTGTGTCATCTGTAAAGCCTCCAAGAGCCCTTAGCAGTAGCAGGAATCCGTTTTATTACGAAGCGCAGAATAATAAAAAAAATAGCTCTTGTTCACTGCCAAAATCACTGTTTTGATTTTGAGAGTCGATATCTCAGGAACTAAGCAGAGTACATTAATGAAAATTTCAGCAGTCTTTTAAGGATTTATTCAAATCGGTTGAGATTTGCGGTTGCTACAGCGAAAAATCTGCTGGGTTGTTTTTTTTGGCACACCCTGTATTAGCAGAAAAACCAGATGTGGCGTGGGGTGTTGGTGCATAGATTACAATACAAGCGTGTCGACCCAGAGAAAAGCGGCTGGGCGAAGTTTTCCTACACGAATATGAGCCAGGCCTGTGGCGATTTCTGCTGGCTGGCAGGAGAATAAAGAATACCTCATCGAAATCGCCTCTGACCACGTGGACATCACTGGCCAGTGACTTCAAGTAGTCGAACGTTTCCTTTGTGCAGAGATTTCCGATGCAGAGAATGTGTTGTATTTTATTGGGCACCAGCAACTTGCGGAACTTGGCCGGCAGATTGTAGCACCGGTGCGGAATGTGCAGATCCCCGATCACCAAGACCAACTGAAATGTCAACTTCATTGATTCTATGGCAACAAACCATAGATACCATTATGATATCGCAGGAAACGTGGCCACCAATAACCGTCGTCCAGTAAAATGTGGATGCAGAAATTCAGTGCCTGCGCAGTTTATATTGTTTTGCTCCGTTCGTTCGATGGTTCGTTATAATGCAGCAGAATCAATCAGCCAATTGAGTGACGAAAATGAAGCCGAACTGTCGCTCTGTAATCTAAAATGTAATAACAGTCAGAAAGAAGAACAATAAATTCAGCTTCACAAAACACAAAAAAGAAGTAGAATACCCACCTTTCGGTTATAATAATAATAATAATACAAATAGGTAAATATAGGTACCTAATATTGCGATTGCGAACTCCCTTATTTGTTTTTTCGAAAGGAAGCCTTTACCTGATACGCAGCCACTTGTTTTTTGATTACTATTTTCGACGTTTTTTAACTTTTGTGGTGCGTGTACGTACCTACTAGTAGTGGCAGCAGGAGGAGGGAGGGTGGGTCGGTCACCTACCTACACCGATATGTTTTCCATCGAAGAAAATCCAAAATCAGAAATTCGAACAGTAAAAAAAGGTTACTGACAACACAGGGAAAAAGACTCTTTCCATACGGCTAACGCGATCTGCTAACGCGCGTTAGCATATAGCGCTAGCTGCGTCTTGTAACCGCGTTAGCTGCGTCTTGTCATCGCGTTAGCTGCGTCTTGTAACCGCGTTAGCTGCGTCTTGTAACCGCGTTAGCTGCGTCTTGTAACCGCGTTAGCTGCGTCTTGTCATCGCGTTTAACTATCGTAACGCGGTCCGCGTTTTAAGATCGCGTTAGCATATCGCTAATACGTTAAACGCGCTTCTGCTTAAACACTGCAAAAAGCGGATGCACAGGGAAAACGACTCTTTCCATACGGCTAACGCGATGCGCTAACGCGATTGTTTCCGATGATCTGCTAACGCGCGTTAGCAGATCGCGTTTAACTTCTCAGCAGTGAGAGGCGCCGGGCGGCCGCGTCGTTGGCTCAGTGGGTAGCTCGCTGCCTCTGAGTCACGGCGGCCCCTGCATCCCTAGCGGTTGTAGTGGTTCATCCTCTCGGCGCGGCAAGTTTCTTGCTGCAAAGAGTTGGTCGTCGGCACAACGCTCCACCCAGGCCACCGAAAACTGGTTACAGTGAGTAGGTAAAATGGGAACCAACTGGATCTGCCGTTGCACCGAAAGCCGCTCCAAAAAGCATGCCGCGTTGGAGGGAAGATCAACGACGTCAGGAGCCGTCTGAGAAACCAGCAATAAGGCCAATACCGGTTTAGTGTCTGTCCGCCGGGCGGCCGTTGGGAGCTGTCAGCACCATGACGTCACCACGCCAGGCACTCTCTTAGTACCTGGCGCCCAACAGCATGGCTTGAGTGGCTTGGCAGTGAAAGAAGGGCAAACGTCCGAGATGACGATATAAGGGGTAACGAAATGGACCGTGCAGGTCTGATCGTAGGGCAGTACATTGTACGACCCCCCGCCAGATCGGATCGGATCGGATCGGAGGCGCCCGGGCGCGCTAGCACATCGCTGATGCGTTAAACGCGATCTTGTTGTGTGATTTGCTAACGCGCGTTGGCAGATCGCGTCAGCCGTCTGTAAAGAGTCGTTTTCCCTGTGAAGACAATTGCAGGACTTTTTTGGCCAATAGTGCAGCAAAAGGTAAACGCGTAATATGAATTGGAGAAGCGCACGGGCCGGACGCCCGGTAGGTCGGCCTAGAGTGGCCCGACCAAATTTGTAAAAAAATTTGTTAAGAAGACATTTGTGTGCATTTTCTTCCGGTTGCAAATAATTGTGGTTTTTTAAAGCTTATTTTATTTCCTAATAATTTGACAAATTACTGAATTTCCGAACTGGTTTTCTTTGATTTTGTTTAAAAAACCGTATGTATCAGTTACAGTCTACTGTACAGATCGAAACTGATTCTGAATAAGGAAGATTTTGAAAGGGTCCAGCCAGGCTGCAAATTTTCGGGAAAGCGCCGGGCCGAAAACTTCGGCCCAAGCGCATCCATATTAATAATATCGCTTGTCCATACGATCTGGTGCTGGTGAGAACTGCCAAAAGTAAAAAAATCGGATGTACCGTAGTGTGTCAATGTACTTGACAAAGCGGAACATGCAATAAATTTTAACAGGTACAGCAGTTTCGCATTTTAAATGAGTTGCACATTTCTTGCAGTATTGGCAGTGCAGTATTGTTGTTGCATTGCCGTCACAGTTGGTGTAGTGGTTTAGGCCGCAAAGCCACTGTGCGCGGTCCTGCATTCATCCACTTGGCGGGCAAGTTTCTTGCCGCAAAGGGTTGGTTGTCGGCACAAAGCCCAACCCAGGCCACCGAAAGCTGGTGACAGCGAGTAGGTAAATGGGAACCGACTAGAGTTGCCTAAGGACGAAAGCTACCACACGTGTTGGGAGAAACGGGAACGGGGACGGCTACCACTGACACCCGTAAAGACTGACACCTAGCATGTATGCCAGCTAGTAGTGAAGGCAGTGAAGGAAGGGCAGGATGTGAGTATGTGGGGCCAGCACTGTGGCCTAACGCAGGGGCTTCGGCCCCGTCTGGACAACCCAATCCAGTATTGTTTTTATCTGGCACTGACTGAGTTCTCAACGGCCAAAATCTCACTTCTACCATAACCAGTGCTGAATAGGGATGCAAATGGTATAAAAAATACCAAATACCAAATACTAAATACTAGATGGTATTTTCTATACCAAATAATACCAAATAATACCAAATAATTCCAAATAGTTGATAAACAGGTCGCTAGCTGTTTGGAATGAGCGCAAAGTCATACTTTTTGGTTTTTTCAGCAAAAATATATACGTTTTGCCTCAGTGGAAGAGTTTTTGTTGCATCTAAAAGAAATCTAGTCATGCCGAGAAAGAAAACGAGGAGAATTTGATGGTTTTTCACTTACTCGGGAAATGGGCAAGCACGTTGTGACGTTTGCGGTCTAGGCTCGGTCTCGATAAAGGGGCCGTCCATAAACGACGTCGTACCAAAATCCCGATTTTTCGGACCCCCTTCCCCCAAAATCGCCTTGCGTCGTTTCATGGGGCCCTCTCCCACTTTTTGAGAATTTTCCATGAATGATTGTTTGTTATAAGCTAAACTGGTCAGAATTCTTTATTGTTTTGTTGCTCAGAAACGGTAAAGAGACGTCTTGTTCTGCGTATCTGCATTGTTAAACTTTTAGTAAATTAGAAATAAAGAGAAAACTCTGAACAGAACAGCTCTGACATGGTATACAGTCGCAAAATCTGCAGAATTTATCGCTTAAAAGCTAACTGTTTAACTCCTTAGGACAGACCGTCTAAAGTCGGATTTTCTAACCGTGGCTAACCTGCACCAAATTTGCGACGGATAGAAACACGACTTTCGGTGGGCGTCAAATTTGTCCGACGGTAAGCTTTCGGAACCTCTGACGGGGCGGAGCCTCGATTGATTGACTAAATCGGTTCCTTACTTCGAGATTTCCGACTTTAGACGGGACATGTTTGTTGCTTCTCCTAACCGCTTCCTAACCGTGCATTTGGCAAACCGTGCTTTCTCCTAACTGCTTCCTAACCTGCAGTTTGGCAAGCGTTCAAGTGGGCGTGGTGACGGTAAGGATTTAGTACCAGCCCACAAATGGGCGGGGGGCGGACGGTAAGCATTTTCGAAATTGCAAAGTCGGAAACTACTTACCGTCAGGAAACTACTCCAATTGGAGTAGGGTCAACGCCAACCGGTTAATTATTTAAACTATTTGGTATTATTTGGTATTATTTGGTATAAAAAAATACCAAATACCAAATAATACCAAATACCTAGAAAATACCAAATAATACCGAATAATACCAAATAATACCGGATACCATTTGCATCCCTAGTGCTGAACAACTGCGACAAAGGCGACTTCAGTATAAAACAGATGCGACGCAGAGATTTTAGAAATATAGAATCGGACACCCTTTGTAATAAAGATTCCTAGTGTTCTTCCCCCAGTCGGAACTATACAGTTTTTTACAGCTTGTTTCTCTCTAAAACCTAAATCGAAAGATAACCTTTAAATTAGTGTGGTGGGCGCTCAGAGTTTCATGTACGGTTTATACAGTCTGGCACTTAACATCGTTTATGGTACCTAGGCTAGTGTCACCACATATGGTCCCGGCACCATATATGGTACCCCACGTTCGGGGCATGTAGCGCACCACACAGTGGCCGAACGTGGGGATACCATATATGGTATGGTGTCGGACCGGTGCCATATATGGTGTCGTCACTAGCCTAGGTACCGGTACCATAATATACCACGTTAAGTAGGGATGGCCAAAGCACGGTCGCGCCGCGCCGAATAGAAAATACAAAATCACAGCCAAAAAGTGGTCCAAAGCCGTTTTTGCAACTTCAAACGCAAATGCTTTTTTGTGTTCCGTTATTGATAGGGGGATGTGATGTATTCATATGAAACAGATTGTGAGCTATCGAATAAGATGCATTTTGAATCATAATTCGGCCGTTAAAGGGCATTTTCCTCTCGAAAACTGAATTCGTCGTTTTTCAATGGCCATTTTCTGCTAAAAGGAGAGTTGATTCAAATTTTGTTCAACCGGCTTTAAAATCAGCGCAACTCGTTACCTATATAGCACCGCTTTTTTTCTTTCCGCACTTCGGCATGGTCCCCACAAATTTGATTCTTTCTTAACTACTGAAAATGGGCATTTTCGTGGATTTTTTTCATGTTCCTCGTTCTTGTAAAAAATGACGAATTCGGCGCAAGATGTTCAATCGGTTCCGTGTACAGTAGACTTCAGACTTTCGAATGATATAAGAATTTGCTCTCTGCTCTTTGCCGTTAACCCCACAAACGATGTTGAAGTTTCTGTAACCCTAAATTTTTGCCATTTCAGGCTTTTATTGTACCCAACACTTGCAATCATACTTTTTTGCATTAATTTAGCTGGGCGACGATTATTCACATCTTTCTAGTAGATTTTAAACAATCAAGTTGGTTTCACCTTCGTAACACGCGCCATAGAAAATCAGCCACCGCTGGGACGGCGACCAAGTTATAAACACTAATTTACGCGATTTGATCCACGCGGTTGTTTTGAACCCGCATTTCTCCAATTCTTCATGAAATTAAATGCGGTTTTTTGCGTAAATAATCGCATACGGTCATGCTATTGCCGTTTTAGCGTAAATTTTGCTTCTGGCGCGAGTTATTCAAATCTGTTGCCCATCATTAAAAATGGTACCAAGTGCGCCATACAAAAGTTCTTCGCAGACGGAAGCTTTTAGATCGCATTTTTCTAATTTTTCACGGAATCAAGTGCGGCTTTTTGCGTAAATTATCGCATCCGGTCATGTTATCGGCGGTTTTAGCATATTTTTTTTGCTGTAGCGTGAATTTTTGAAAACCATTGGCCATACCTACGTTAAGTGCCTAACTGTTATATGAGATTATTTGCGTCGAATACTACTAACGCTCACTCCCAAGCGGGCAGGCCGGCTTAATTTCAGTCAGTCTAATTGTTTCCGTTACGTCTGAAGGTCAATTTACTTGGCGGCAATCAAATTATCGCCCTGTGTCGCACCAACCAACCAGTGGCTAATTGTCCAGTAGAATGCGCGCTGATCTGTTGGTCGTTCTGTCCTACGGTACGGTCGCAGAAAACCGTGTCCTCTTAGATCCATCTGTATAGAATTGCAAAAAAATTTAGGCATCCACTTGTTGAGCAGCTCAGACTCCAAGAAGCTACCGCCAAGTCGAGATTGTGTCGGCTTTTGTAAGTGGCGTTTCGGGGCAACACACAAATGCCGATTAGCCTCAAACTCCAGTTTGACCGACTGCGTCTGTAGTAGAAGCCACTCTAGTCTGTCGTGTGAGGAAGAGTACAAAATCTGCGAACAGAGTGCTTGTTCGGCGGCGGCCTGTTCGCACAAATTCGACTGCGAAAGAAACTGTACTCAAGAAGAAATATGTTATCATCTGCTGAACTGTTATTTTTGTCAACCAGTCGGAAATGATTCTTTCAATGAGTAAGTTAGATCTCTTTCAAGCTCTCTGTAATTAGCCGAGACAATACGCTTGCAGAAGAGATTCAGTAATTAGGCCATTTGAAGGCTTTATCAGGATATCTACCGTTTATTACTGCAGCAAAAACGTCGAAATTTTACGATTCTCTTCGAAATTTTATCGAATTTTGCAAATCAAATACACAACACATTTTGAGTACTGTTTGTGCATGGTAAAAAAAAGAAAGGTGTATGTGTATACTACACATTGAAAAAACAATGTGTATTTTTGTGTATGCGTAAGATAAATGTGTGTATACACACAAACAACAGTAGTAATGCAGCGCAACCTATTTTTGAGGAAGCATGACGTCAACAAAACTTTTAGTGATTTTCTACAACGGAAATTAATTAATTAATTAATTAATTAATTTATTTATTTATTTATTTATTTATTTATTTATTTATTTATTTATTTATTTATTTATTTATTTATTTATTTTGTCGCCCGAATAAAAAGAAAGAAGTGTAATTTCATCTTCAATCATCACAATTAACTGAAAGAAGTGTCCAATTGCAAGGCAAGATTGCAAGCTATCTGTGAAATGCATCAGGCTTTTTGCATTTGTGAAACTTTCCATTTTGAACGCAGAACACGAGCTTCGCCATATACACTTGCCACATGCTTGCATATGCTAACTTTTTTACCTTTCTTTACCTTTATTATGTTGCCATATACTTATGGAATCAACGGAGGCAACTATATTTCCAAAGACAGATTGAATATCCCGCTCAAAAATCAAGTTGATCCCGCGGATTTCCCTACCCCTCCGGTAATTATCAGGCAGCGCATCGACACTCGGCCGGCCGCTGAGTGGCACATTCTTGCTACTCTTTTGTGCATTCTTGCTGATATATACGTTATTTTTCTTGCAAAATCAAAAAAAATAAGGTCGACAATTCGTTAATTTGTCAGTATATTAGAGAATAACCTTAAAAGAACACAATTATATTGAACTATACTGGAATCGCAAGAAAATACACAAAAATGCTCTGCCTTTTATCATAAATTTTTAGAAATTCGGGCCTCCCTGGGCGGACCTGCCGGCCCGGCCCGGCATGCCCAAAAGTGTGCCCGACCCGTGCGCATCTCTACTTCTGCCCAGTGACTGATAGCGCGTAATGCTTTTGCGCATGTTATAAAATCAAGTGAAACGCCCTGCCTGGTATTGTACAGGGTTCAAAGAATGATACCCGATCCCAAGAGCAAACTAAACATGACAGGAAAATATGAAAGTACTGATAGTAGGACATTTTATTATAGGTTTACACTCACAAGCTCAGTTTACTCGGGGAGGGGCTACCATTGTTTGGTAGCCTGAAAATAACTTTCACAGGGCACAGTTGTTTTGTTGTGAGTACTGTTGTTTGTGTATACACATACACATTTACCATACACAAAAATACACATTGTTTTTTCAATGTGTATACACATACACATACACATACACATTGAAAATTCAGATACACATTACCATACACAAACACTACTCGAAATGTGTATTTTTGTGTATGTGTATTTGATCAGCAAAAGTCGATAAAATTTCGAACAGAATCGTAAAATTTCTGTGTTATTGCTGCAGTAATAAACGGTAGATATCCTGATAAAGCCTTCAAATGGTCTAAGTAACTCGATTTCAAAGCTATCGAAGGTTTAAAGCAACAAACATTGAGAGATTTGATTTTCTTAGCATTTCTGGCTCAAAATCTACCAAAACAATTGCATTTTCAGTACAATACACATACACAAATATACACAAAAATACACATTGTTTTGTTGAATGTGTATACACAAATTACCATACACATTTGAAGGTAAATGTGTATACACATACACATACACATACACAAACGGAAAATCCAATACCAAACAACAGTAGTTGTGAGGTTGTGATTGTGAGTAAATGCAATGTCTAGGCTGGACTTTTGGAAGATGGCGGCTGTCGGGTCGGGGGTGTTCGTGTCGGTGGGACTGCTGGTGGTGTTGCTGTGTTGCATCTGTGCTTGTCTGCTTCCTGTACAGGACAATAAGACACAACCAGAACCTGCTGCCAGTTGAACTAACAAATCTGTGATTTTCTCTGCCCAGCGCAATCGTGCTGCATGTATTTTAGACCGTTTATTCTGGGATTATGATTATACGAATTTTTTAGATGAAAGGGATTCGATATCTAAGTTTTCAATTCGAACTATGGGCACCACTTTTAATGTTGATCTATCTATGCGATGCGTACATAAACCAAAAATGAACTAGTTTTCCTAGTTTTAGGGGAGAGGTCGGTAAACGATACAAGGCGATTTTGAGGGAGGTCGGGTCTGAAAATTTTGATACGACATCGTTTATATACCGAGATGGGCACGAAAATTAAAATTTTTCCATTCATTAAATCAATATTTTCCATTTTCAATAATTTTCGTATTAGTATTCGTTTTACGAAAATTAGAAACAGTCCATTTAATTTTTCATACGAAAATAAAATTTTCGAGCCCATCTCTCTTTAGTCGTTTATAGACTGCGAATTTGGCCAAAAATTCTAGCGTCTACCCATTTGGCGGCTTATGATACTTTGTTTGTATGAGGAGACTGACTCGTTCCAATAGCACTTTTTCTGATAAATTTGTTTTAGAAGTGAGTGAGTAACAAAGTAAGTACTCATGTAGTACATACATAGGTACACACAGACGTACATACGACAACGATCCACTTTGTTTAACCTGATAGCGCTAGCAGATAAACGTGCCTGTGGTAGTATACTACAGAGGCTCGTGTGCTGTAGAGAAAATCTAGCCAAATGTTCTTCAAATTAGACAAGGCCGTATTCAAGTTGGAGCACCAACTTACTGAAGTTTTGACCGTCTCAAACGACATGAAAGAGAGCTTTCAAACTATGGGCTACGTAATAATTCGGTGAGATTTACCACAAAATGCAGCATAGTCAAAGGAAACGAGGACCCTACATATGTAGATTTATAGAGATTTGTTTTGCACGGAAGAAATGGCCAAAATCAGATCTGTACTAATCGATAATTCTGACTGGTGGACAGAACACAGCTACGAACGCGCCGACGACCAAAAGAAACGCTTCCAAATGATCCTTTGGAATGACCCAGGCACTACCGACCTGCTAAGTGTAATAGCGGGAAATTCAAAAACGGTCGGTATTCTGGAACAGGTCAGAGTAAAAACCTGTAAGTTAAACTGTTAAAACAATTGAAAAATAAAGTGATTCAGTTTTAGCTCATTCAAAAAGGAGCCATGTATCTGTACCATGGCAAAGTTATTAGAAAGCAACCAAAATCAGGTGGTGCCTTTTTATGGCACCAGGATTACGGTTATTGGTACCACAACAGCGTTATCAAGCCGGATATGGGTAGCTGTTTGATCGCCCTTACACCCACCTTCACCCCGTCACAACACCAGAACAGTTTGCAGACTCGCTCGGCTGTTTTTGTAATAATCGATGAAGATAATCCGAATGGGGTAATGGGGTGATGGGGTGGGGTATGGGGTAATGATGAGGTAATGAAATGGACATGTTGGTCTGATCATAGGGCCGTACAGGCCCCCCAATATATCGGATCGGATCGGATAATCCGAATCCGAATCCGA
>JASANB010001939.1:0-31253 GCA_030248155.1 Sabatieria punctata
TGTTGCTTGAGTATCGCACTTTCAGGATACGGAACGGTATCCATAGGTACTTAAAAAATACCGATACAAGGTATCGGTATCAGAAGGTATCGACAAAATATTATTGGGTATTTATTTGGTGTTTTTTAAATTTTTGTTGCTTGAATAACTGATGAAAGAAAGATATATACAGTGGGGTGCAAAAGTTTAAACGCACCTTGTCCTCTTCAAGAAAAACTGACTTTTCGCTGATTTGTTGGAGGTAATCGGTAAGTGTTACACACCGTTACATAGCTTGAGATCTTACCAAAAAGGTGGTGCAGACTGCGCTGCAATGGGTTGCGTTATGGTGAAGTTCTTTCCGGTCTAAGTCAATCTGTCAGAAAAAGGATTAGCAAAAGTTTAAACGCACTTTCAAAATTCCACAAAATCTGACTAAACTTCTTTCAAACAACGATTGTAAGAATACCTAAATACTAATTAATGAACAACAGGACAACTTTCTTGCTTTGGAATAATTCAGTCCCACTGTAACGCAATTAATCGTAACACATCTATCTCATCATGGTGAAATTGGTCTGGTCTGTGTACAAGGTCGACAATTTGAGTGGTTTTGAAATCTCGAACTTCTTAGGGATGTGTAAGAGACTGAGACTGCTAATCAGGCTAAACAAACTGTGTTTATTATAACAGAACCACAAAAACAGAACATTTTTAGTTCTGTTTTTGTGGTTCTGTTTACCTGATAATGTGGTCCATTCCCGATCCGTTAAAATCTTTAAAGAGGCAGTCAGTCGCTTAGATCTTTCGTGTTTTACTAATAGATAGGCTTGGGTTATAAAATAGCTATTACATGGCTAACTCAATGCCTTTTCCTTGACTCATATCGCTCTTATCGTCACTTTGTACTTCTATGCTACTGTACGTGTGTATGTCTGGGAATAAACTTACTAAACTTTTTAATCAGATTAAGGTTAACAGATCATTACTGGTCCACATCTGTCACACTGAGGTTTAGTATTCTGGTCTTCTCAGTGTTTGTAATCGACTGAAACCAACAAACATGGGTTAACTCATATGGTTTTTACATGTACTATTGCTTCTCTTCTGCAAAAATACGATTATAAATTATGAATTTTTAAGCCGGCCCAAAGGTGACAAAGCTGATCTAACAAAACACACTGTTTGCCATATGATTCTACTAGTAAAGGCAATATTCTGTTCTACACATTATATATCTACATTAAAACACACACGTATGCACAGTATATATACACAAAACGGATTAAAAAATATAAAACGTGCATCCGTTAGATTTAAACACTTAGCATACTGTACTTTCAGATAACAAGAAGAGTAAAGTTTGACACAATACAGTATACAAATCACAACATGCATTTGAGAGGCCAAAACACCCCCTCCCCTAAACAGCCCACTTTAGTGCGCTCATTTTGTTTGGCCAACTCATACCTAACTTTTGCTGAAACATTAGCTTGGCAGGGCCTTTGCACAAAAAGTTATAAAGATTTTTCGAAACAAGGTATGTAAGCGCTCAAGCCCACAGTTCGCTGCCGCTCTCAACTCAATCGAGTAGTAAACAATTTCCTAACTGGTTTCTCGTGCCAGTCAGTCCCAACAGTGAAGCTGCGAAAGCGTTTTAATACTGTGTCTTAGTTTTGGAAGTGAAAACGTTTACACCATAAATGGCAGATGAAGACGATGAAAGCCATAAGAATTTGCTGGAACGAAACAAATGGTATGCCACCACCTCGGTGGAGGGGTTCGGCTATATCCAAGAGAGCAAGCGAAACATAGAGACTATCTTCTGGTACATTATAATCGCACTATTCCTCTTCTTCACTGTCTACAATGTGATCAGTCTCACCAATCAATATCTAGAAGAAGCCACCGTCACCAATGTGGCTATAGAAAAATTGCTCCCACTTTTTAAGTTGGAACCAATTGAGGTGAAGGTCGAATTCCAGATTCCGGATGAGATATTAAAATCATATTATGTGGTAAGACGCGCTAATGTCACCAAACATCTATGGAAATGGAGAAGTGGCTCAGATGTGCTGGAAAAGCCTTGGCCCTATCTGTTTGTCACAGCCTTGGCTACCTATGCCAAACTACTGGGCACTTGTGAAATCAACAGCCACAAATGCAGCAAATTCACTGCAGACTTGGACTTTAAGCATTCAACCGAAGATAGTAATGATGGACTCCTGGCGCTCATCATAATCAAAGAGGCCAAGCATTTGGGGGTGAGTGAGAGAGAGATTATGCAAAAGTTGGGCAGTGAATTGCTGGCCTGGTTTCACTTCCACATCACTGACCCTGCAGGCCAATCCTACTCTGCGCTCGACCCCAGACCTACTGACACTGAGAGTGAAACTTGGAGAATTATTCTGATGAATGTACAAGCTGTGACTGGGATAAAAAATCTACTGACAGCAACATATCGCGTGATAAGAAGACAGCCCTTACCAGTTACTAAAGAAGAGGTTGCTATTACATTTTCGGTTAGCGGAGGCACACTTGGATCAATTAGTCTGGTTGCTTATGCTCGTAACACTCAGGCTGCTGCTAAGCTACTGTCATTGATGAACGGTCAACAAGGCGTCAGAAGGCGACAGATACTGTCAATAGCAGGTATAGATGAATCAACTGGTCCGCTTCCTCGGTTGCGTAACACTCAGTCTGTTGCTCGGCTACTGGCAAAAATGTCGTTGTCTTATGGTCAACAGGGCCTCAGAAAACCAGTCTGTGCAGATAAGTCTGAGAGAACAGAGTGGGCCACTAAAATCGCCTTTTCGTACCAGGCTGTCAAAGAGTAAGACTGCCTAAAGTTTTCCACTCAAATCTTCTACGTTTTCTTACCTTCAGCTGCATTCCCAACAGATATGAATGGCTCAGTAAGTGCATCATCGAAGAAATTGAGAATCTCTGCAACTGCACCCCTGTCTTTGTGCGCACTGACCAGGAGTCGCTACAATCAATGGAGTTCTGCTCAGTTGCTTTGTATCGAAAATGCATGCAGACCATGGACGAAAACATTCGGCAACAGTGTGCCACAAAGAGTCCAGCCCAGTGCAGTCGAAACTTTTATGAGGTTGAACGGAAGAAAGAAATTGAAGTAGTTAACCCAATGACACGCACTATTCTTCTAACTCTGACCAATACTGAACGTCCGGTCTTCATTGAAGAGTTCGCTCAGTCATTCCAGAGTTTCCTCGCAGAGTTGGGTGCGTCATCTTAGTGGTTGCTTGATGTGCGATGCTCTATACAAATGTTTGCAGGTGGAACATTTGACTTCTGGATCGGAGCAAGTGTTATCGGAGGAATCCACCTGTTACTCTATATATTAAAGCAGTGTCTCTATGCACCTTATCCCCACACCAAGACTGGATCCAACATTCGTCGCATGTTGAGCATCTTCCAACAGAGACAAACGGTGACCAAAATGATGGCCAATTTGGCCAAAGGAACCACTTCCGTTTACCAGATGACAGACCTAACGCACGAAAGAGCGGCTGAGATCAGAGATGAACGGTTGCGCAATCTCGAAGTGCGCATAGCACAGATTGAAGAGCAATTTTGCATAATTATAGCTAATAGAAATTAGGAACTAAAAAACCGATCGGTTAGGATCGAAACCACCAAGATCAAGATGGTTGTATGACCACTATAAGAAGTATGTACGTAGTGTTAAATAACCTTTTGCAAATGACCGGGTTTTGAACATAACGTCACAGTTTCTGGCTTTCCGATATGTCACGGTCCAGCTTTCCGATACATTCGGTCCAGCTTTCCAATAGGGCAAAACCCATGTCATATTTAATTGTGAACAGTGGCGCTCGCTACATTAGCTGCGATGCGATTTTATTGGTTAACGACGCATCCTTGCTTTGCCATCATCGAATATGTACTGTAATGTCCACAGTTATTCAAGATTGGAATAATTAGTCACCAACGCTCTATTCTGCCGAACATGGAACTAGCACAGCAACGATAATAGTCATAAAAAAAGTTCACAAGAAAGATCCTCCAGGGCATACAGTACACACATACATACGTACATCAGTCAGGGAAATAGCAACATATATGGTACCAGTACGCATATATATGGAAACGGCCCACCTGTTGTGTTAGAATAGGTATAGGGACGGTACGCTAAAAGAGCCGTTAACTTTTTTCTTTGTCAAAAAACCTACACGAATGCACACACGCTTTTTGTCCTTCTTAGACTGTCCCGAGGCTTGGAGATGTTAGTGACTGGATCCATTTGTCAAGAAAAGACTGGAAACAAAGTAATCGGTAACTTACTGGTGGATGGTTACTTAGTACCGAGCGACCAAAAAGGTGCCGGTATGGGCTATTTTGAATTTGGCGCAAAATATTGCTCCGGTCCCGCCAGTACTGCAAAAATTTCGAGTACTGTTGTGGAAATGCCGTGCAATGTCTGAGTGCCAGTGACGTCGTCAGTGGTCTGGTATTTTCTTCACTTGTCGTGTGTGTTCAGTTCAGAATGCAAGTTCCAACTGTACGCCTCCAAAACGCATAAAGTTTCCAATTATTTACTTTGTTAACGCTGCAAACTTCTTTTTAGAGAGGAGGATGTATCGTTTTCTTCATGTCTCTAATGTACCGGAGAGTGCTGCATACAGTACCCGGGTACACTAATAATTGGCATACAGTTATGTCTCGTTAATCCGGACAAAATTGGCCGGTCCCAACTTGTCCGGATTAACAAGACACGACTGTATAGGATTTTGGCCAGCAAAACGGAAATGCAAGTAGTGTACCCGGGCACTTTAATCGGAATTTTGCAAAACCGGTCAGAAAGAGCTGCATTTCATTTTATCAACAAAATTAGCTGTTGATTCTGAAGACTTCACAAATTTCCAAGGGTTCCCGAAAAATCTGTCTTGATTTCAAGAATTTTTTTACAAAAAAGAAGAGCTTTCTTCTAACAAAACAATGCTGAATAACTGTAATAGAAACTTCAGTTATGCTCCATTGCGTGAAAGGTGTAGTTTAGAGTCCAGAAAACAGCGGTATTGCTGCAACGCAATATGAAACTTTGCTGTTTGCTACAATAATCGAATGAAATTACGAGGCAGTTGTCATAAACCTGTCTCCAATCCAAATAGAGTACCCGGGGCAGGGTACACTAATTGGCACCATGTGAGAAATTGTGTACCTACCCCGGATATACTACATATTTGCATTGATGCACTATTCTATTCAGCAATCTTCGGTACAGTTGAGATTTAACGAAAAATTTTGTTTATAGAGTTTACACATACAGTAAAGAATAGCATTCTGATTTAAGATTTCTGATTTTTTATAAGTCAGTTAATCCCTTTGATCCTATGGGGTTCTATGTAAAGTTGCCTTTACAGATTTTGCTTTCTCTTGTTCATAATTAATCCTGCTGTTGGAACGTCTGTATCATTTTCTCCTCTAGTTAGACTTTTCTTTCTTGTTCGATCCATAGGCCCTGTCATCTTTTTTTTGTTGCCAACGTAAGCTACTTAGCCTTAAACTATCGATAATAAAAGCAATAAAAATAGATCATCAAGTTAAGTGCCGTCACTACAGATTTTTCATTAAATTTCAAGGGAAAATGTTTTCAATTCGTCTATAAGCTAATCAAATATAATCGAAAATGTTACATGTATTTCCAACCAAGCAATATCATGCTGAATATTGCCCTTTTTTGGCATAATCTTCATACATGGGTCGGGGGTTTACCAATACTCCTCCTCGGCCGGCCATACTCCCGCCCCGACCGCCCTCCCGCAGGGAGAAAATGTTCGCTTATTTAAGGCAAATGTCGAACGCAGTGTTCGAGTTTGTCAGTTGTACGGTTTTGTTGTTTGGCCACGGGGTGGCGCGCTGATTAACTGACCCAGTTTCTTATCGCGAGAGGAACGGAGTGAGCAGTGGCAGTGTCAGAGAAAGTGAGTGCAACCGTTGTGTGTCTATTGCGGATGCGTGTCTGTCAGACCGAATCGTTTATTCGTTGGACAACTCAGAGGTGCGCGTTTCTGCTTGAAAACGAAAAGGTAAATTGTCTTTTCTTCATCTAAATGCCATCCATCCATCGTTTTACTTTCCTATATTCTGCTAATTTTCAATTCTCTAGATTATTTCTAGGTGGCAGCTGAAAGAAAATGCCTCAACTGCGCACCCGCAAAGGCCACCAGAGGAAGGAACGGCCGACGACCGCTCGTGTGGTGGTGTTCGACGAGGTTCTCATCGACTGCTCTGAAGCCAGAGAGAGGGAGCAGGAAGCTGAGCTGAAGGAGCGCATCAGAAGTAGATTGTCCGTGTTGCCTGCTCCGCCGGCCAGTGCAATCAAAGTGAAGCAGACTTATGGTGGACTGACTCGCGCCAAGAAACTTGCCAAAACCACCGTCTTCGCCGATTTGGACGAGCAGGACGAAGAGGGTAAATACAGTCAGGCACTTAACGCCGTTTATGGTGCCGACACCATATAAGGTGCCGTCACCATCATACATGTAACAGCTCCGGGCCGACCTGGGGGTAGGGGGGGGTTTCCTCAGGTGGGGGGTCGAGGGGGGGTTTCGCCCAGGGGGGGGTCCCAAATTTCAAAAAGCTCCAAAACGCCTAGAAATGCGTTTTTAGCACGTTTTTTTCAGTAAGGAGGCTAAAAATCGCTATTTTAAGCTGCCAAATAGCGTTTTAAAGCTAAAAACAAGCAAAAAATGACAAAAAGAGCTTCCAAAAACAGCGATTTTTCTTAAATATCAGCAGTGGAAGCGCCAAATTCGGTTTCCAAAGGCTTTTCAAGTGAATTTTAGGCTAAAAATTAGTGATTTCTGACCCAGTTTGTTAATACTGGAGCCACCACTAGTACTTGTATTTTTTGGTCGGGGGGGGGGTCCCTTAACCTGTCTCGGGGGGGGGGGGTGAGGGGGGGTTTGGCCTTTCCAGCAGGGGGGTAACCCCCCCAAACCCCCCTAGTACATGTATGGTCACCATATATGGGACCGGCACCCATGGCCATGGGTAGGGTACCATATATGGTACCACCACAGTCGCCGAACGTGGAGGCACCATATATAGTACCGGTACCATATTTGGTGACGGTACCATATCGTCGCCACTATGGTAAAACGAGCCAAGTAACAGAAAGTCGAAATCGAGAAAATCGCCTTTTAAATATTTGTTACATTTTCGTGAATTAGCTTCAATATCAGTTTAAATATTTTTTACCTAAAATACAAGTACATACTTGGTGTGCAAACTATTATGCATGTGTCACTTGTGTTAAATTAAGTCAGCTAACAGGAAAAGCACAAAGCACTTGGCTCATTTTACCAGGATCATCAGGTGATGTCCATGCACATGCCTCTGATTACATGGCTGTATCTCCTGACATAGAGCGAATTTCGACTTCGTTCCTTTGCCAAAACGTTTTTAGGTGCTTTAGCTATAGTTTTTCGCACTTAACTCCATTTTTTCCATTTTGTTACTTGGCTCGTTTTACCATAGTGGCGACGATATATGGTAGCACTACCCTCGGTAGCGGTACCATATATGGTACCGGCACCTTATATGGTGTCGGTACCATAAACGGCGTTAAATGCCTGACTGAAATAGGACGAGGATTATTTAGGCTTCAGTCTTTAGCTCGCTAAACTTCTCTCGGGATGACATCCTCTAGTACATACACATGTATAGATAAACGGCCTCCTGAAAGATAGATAGGATTTTAGCAATCCGAATAGAGCTGTAAAAAATTAATTGTATTGTAAAAAAAGCTTTTTTTGTGAAAATTTTTCATTTCGAAATTTTTTTTTCAAAATTTTTTCCTTGCATGAAATATAGCTTGTAGGAGATGCGCAAGGATGCATCAGAAGCAACTTTAAATACAAAAGCTGATACTTTGGTTCAAACATAGTGTTACAGCCTGAGGGTTGATATTTTTAGGCTTAGAGTAGGCACGAAATTGATAGAACTGCACTACTAATGTATATCTGAGGGTAAATTCAGAGATTTCCCCCAAAATTTCCATACTGTGAATAAAATAAAAAATTTTCGAAATGGGCCTTCAAAAAAAGCCTTTTTTTAATAAAAAAGAGCCTAAATCCGAATGCTCTGAATTTCAGAAGCGCAACTGGCAGCGACCTTTCCGCTCAAAAACAAAGGCGAGAAGAAGAGAAAATCGAAGAAGAAGGCGGCTCCGGCAGCCCGGGATTCGGTGGTGGAGGAGTTGCCGTCGGAAGTGCGACGGTTCAACGAGCAGATGGAATCTGTCGACCGTTACTCTCTGCAGATTAGCAGCGGCGCTCCGAACGAAAAATGGCTGCCGCTGCAGACTTCCGTTCAGCAGGAGAAAAGTGCAGATACCACCGGTCAGTTTATTAACTTGGGAGACACGTGTATTTCTGAAGACAGCGCTAATTATGGTCTTGTGCAGACTTAGGCAAAGTGGGCTGATGGGTGGAGCGGACATGGGCTCGCGTAGCATTTCGGCTTTAATTTTTAGCTTAAAAAATTCGTCTGAAAGGCCTTTGGAAACCGAATTTGGCCTTTCCACTGCTGATGTTTAAGCGAAATTGGTGTTTTTGGGAGCCCTTTTTATCGATTTTTTACTTGTTTTTAGCTCTAAAACGCTATTTCGTACCTTAAAATAGCGATTTTTAGCCTCCTTACAGAAAAAACGTGCTAAAAATGCATTTCCAGGCGTTTTGGAGATTTTTGAAATTTTGGACCCACTCGACCCCCGCCTGACGGAAAGCCCTCCCCTCAAGCTGGCCCGGACCTGTTGCGTGTGTGCCCTCAACCTCCCGTTGAGCTAATGCTAGCCCATGCCTGGTGTGGTGAACTGTAAAATTACTCTTAGAGTTAAAGCACTTTCTGATTTTGCTACTTTATGCATGTACCAGCATACATGGGCCGGGGGGGTATACTCCTCCCCCTTGGCCGGCCATACACCCCTCGCCCCACCCCCCCTCCCAGAGGGAGAAAATTTTCGCTTATTTAAGGCAAAATGGCGTTGTTTGCCTTTTTTCGGGACGCCCCCCCCCCCCCCGAGGTCGCCAGACCCCCCCTCCGGATTTTTCCGGCCCATGTATGTGTACCAGGGGGTTTGCTGGTTGGCGCGCGCAGCGCAATAATTATCACCCTATTTGTTATTATTTCACGAAAACTCGGTAAATTCGGCTTATTTCAAACTGAGTTTTCAGCTATCCCAAGTTGAGTCAAGCCACATTTACATCACTAGTTCATACATGGGCCGGGGGGGTAAGGGGGGGTATACCCCTCCCCCTCGGTCGGCCATACCCCCCCCTCGGCCGTCCAAACATACTCCATACCCCCCCTCGCCGGCTAACCCCCCCACCCCCCCCTCCCGGAGGGAGAAATTTTCGCTTATTTAAGGCAAAATAGGCGTTTTTTGGCCTTTTTTCGGGGGGACCCCCCCCCCCCCCCGAGGTCTCAACCCCCCCACCCCCCCTCCGGATTTTTCCGGCCCATGTATGCACTAGTTGGGTCGGGTCTGAACCCAAATTCTGGTGGAATGAGTAGGGCTCAGAAATAGCAATTTTCGGCAAGAAATATCGTAAAAAAAGCTAAATTCTGCTGTTTTAGAGTGCAGACAGACAGAAAAGTTTGTTTCAGAGGACGTCACACCCGCCAACCAGATACAGGCTGGTACTACGAGCACACCAATGGTGCCGAAGAGTCAACACACCACTCAACCAGAACTGACCGTGTCCCCTGTACCGATACCGGAAGATTGGCCAATAGAGCTGAGCTCGCTCAACCTCACATTCTCTCTCTTCAACAGCCCGCAGTTCACGTGGCCGTCCTATATGAATTCTGAGCCAGTCAGCACAACCTTCTACCCTTTTACCCTTCTCTTGCAATTGATGATGGTTGAGTGCTTTTAGAGCGTGGCCAGTCCAGCGGCTGTGGTGCGTTTGGACGACAAAAACGACACCAAACGCAAGAAACGACGCGCTGCCTTGCACAGACTCACTCAGATCTGGCGGTCCGCCTCGTTTTCCCGTCGGCGCTCCGCCGTTCTCCAGTCTATCAACGAGATTCCCACAGAAGAGGTACATACATACGTTCTGATAGATGGAGTTTACATGTAGCAAGCGATCCGAGCGTAAATGGGCCGGAAAAATGGGTCAGAGGCAGTTCAAAATCTGAAAATTTGGGGCTGTTCCTACCGATTTGGGGGATCGCGACCATCAGGTAGGGTCGTTTTGGGGGGGTCGAGCGAGCCAAGATTGGGGTTGGCCACTAAAAAACGGTCTAAATTTTAAAAAATCGCAATTTTTCGGCAAAAAATGGTCAAGAATCACTAATTTGAGCTGAAATACAGTCAAAAAGTGCTGTTTTACATACGATTTTGGCAATTTTTGTGTCGGAAATTGCAAAAAATTTGCTCAAAAAATTACTTGCCATACCGGGGGTCCGGACTAAGTGTTTTGGGGTAGACCCCTGTTACAGGTATGCTTTCACATCCAAAATTCTTAAAATTGACTGTCTAATTTTGCTTGTTTTTAACTAAACTAGCATTTCCTGTAAGCGCAGACCCCAGTCAGACAAGATTTGGTTGAGTAAAGCTACAAATAGTGCTTGAAACTGTAGCCTTTACTTTCAGTCTGTCAGTAGCGTGCTACAAGCTAGTCAGAGCGATCTTTCTTTCTGCCCCTCGCCGCAAAATGGATCTCTGCCTGTCCCGACAACGCCTTCAAATGCTGCAGCCAGTCTGTTAGAAGAAGACTCGGCAGGTGAGCCAAATACGTATTTTAATAGTTATATTATCACAGTTTTAATAATAACAATAATAGAGTAGTAGTAAGCTGCGGTCAGCAGGAACGAGAGCTGGTGAGGGCCAGTCTTTGCTGTTCTACCGCCTCGTCCCCCATATAAGGCGCGCCGATGGCCAGTTGTTTCTGGCGGTCGATGTAGCCTCTTCGCATCTCGTCCACCACCGACTGGATCAGCTTGTTCCAGGCGAACACGAACTTTAGTCGCTTCTTGTCGCTCAGCCCCAGCTCTATCTCGTTCACGTTCTTCACCAGACAGATCTAAACTCTCACTCGTCTCTTACGAACGAACGAACTTTTATCGCCCAACACAAAATAAAAATAAAAATACGAGTTAGCAAATGACATAAGTCTTGCAAAATCATACATGTAACTCGGCCTTCCACCAAGACTTAGAGGCCAGACGCGTTCCGATTTTTTAGGCTTGTAATTTTTCAGTAGATTTTTAACAATTTTTCTTAGAATTTCGGACACCAAAATTGTGCTAAACTGGCCTGCAAAACTGCACCTTTTAGAGCTGTATTTGAGCATGTGTTTTGCTATTTTTAACACAAATCTGTGATTTTTACCGGCAGCCAAGGCTCAAGAGTGCCATAATTCTCTTGAAGCGAAAGCTGCTTTTTGAAAGATTTGCCTAAAGAGTGCAAGAATTCTTTGGAAGCGAAAGCTGGTTTTTGAAAGATTTGCCTAAAAAAGAGTGCCAGAATTCTTTGGAAGCGAAAGCTGCTTTTTGAAAGATTTGCCTAAAGAGTGCCAGAATTCTTCGGAAGCGAAAGCTGCTTTTTGAAAGATTTGCCTAAAGAGTGTCAGAATTCTTTGGATTGGAAGGGAAACTCATCTGAAAGAAATTATCTGAATAGCTTACTGTCAGAAAGACTTGTTTGAAAGAGAAAACTGCATCTGAAAGAATTGCACACCCAGTTTTCTTAAAATAAAGGTTTACTGACGTTTTCCTGCTGCCGGTCTAATTTTGTAAAAAATTTCCAAAAGATCTGTCACTGCCTCTAAAACTGAGAGGATCTTCAAAATGATCAAACAATCTAAAGTTTTATACACTGATTTTGAAGAACCGTCTTGTTTTTTAACCTTGTTTTCTTCAGTACCCAACCCTCCTCCCCATACATGGTAACAGGGGGGCTGGGGGTCTGCCCCCCCACCCGACGTAGTCCAGACCCCCGTATGCCCCCGAGACGATTTTTCCGACCCCCCCTCCGATTTTTCTGGCAAGTAATTTTTTAGGCAAATTTTTTCGATTTTTTTTTGCAATTTCAGACACAGGAGCTTTTTGATGTAAAACACAGAACCAGCAATCGTGTAAATGGTTAGACGGCTATTGATTGAGTAAGCACAGACCAGAAAGACGTCCCAGTAGTGTGCATGGAACCCTCTGGCTGTGTAATCAGAGTGTCTGGCGCCCAGAGCTCTGCATTCTTCGATCATTTCGTCCTCTCTCAGAGCAATCGTTGTTATGAGTCGGTGAAAAAAGGCCTCCACTGACATTGTCAACCGCACAAAACTTTGGTTCTCGATCGGCTTTTGGTCGTCCGTTAGGTTGAAGGTTTCCTGAAAGTGCAGCGCAGTCTTCAGTTGATCACCAATTCCACAGGCACTCTACATACTACTTGTTGTTCATATAGCTAGGGCCCGACCGGATACAAATTTCTACCGGATCCGGATATGCCCATATCCGGCCGGATCCGGATCCGGATATGCCGGATATCATTGATCAACTTGACCACTTGAACTTGAGGGCCTGTTGCCCAACTCTTGCAGGGTAGCGAATAAAACTTGACTTGACTAGAAAACTTAAAAATTTTTTAGAGTGCAATAAACCACATATATGCATTTCATTGTTCTATAACAGTTGATTCAAAACAACATCTAATAATTGTAGTTCAAACTATGGTTGGATAATATCGGGTTTTTGCGATGCATGTGATATTGCATATATCATATGCATGCAAAAATGAGATATGTACATATTTTTTGCATATTTGCATATTTTATCACCGCGGCTAGAAATTGATAACTGGACGCTTTCCAAGCATTTTCGAGTTTGGTCGGAATGTCTATGCAATCTTTAGCATTTATTAGGCATACCTATTTTACAGATACAGACCTCATCTGAAAGAAACAGAAGGGGAAACACAGTTTGGCATGAAAGTTCAGGTCATTTTGTAATTTTTAGATAAAAATGGTTGACATTACAGACTTTTGGCTAAATTATTGTTTGCATGTTCAAATTTGTTCTCTCTGTGGTATACTTTTGTAGACCTGTCCTAGTTTTACAAACTAAAAAATTATGAATTTTTGAAAAATCTCAGCTGAGATTTCCATTCTTTGCGAGTTGAGTTTAGAGTCTCAAGCCATTCATCTCCATTCTGCAACTGAAAAGAGACGCTTTGATCTATGTAAAGTACAGATTTACAGTATAAACTTGCCTCAATAATAGTTCGTTTTTTTATTTTAGATTTTTTATTTTTAATTAAATGAAAAATTAGCAAAAACATGGTGACTATCCTAAACATAAAAATCCAGTCTGCTTGGCTGTTTTGTGATGTTCATTGTATCACATTAGTATTATTATTTTTGTTGAGTTTGTTTTGGCCAAGTCCTAGCCTGCTCGCCTTCTGTAGCTTGGAGTTATCCCCTTCCGAAATGAACTGACCCGAATTTTCAGATGTCAATTTTTAACGTAAATATTTCAAGAACCCTTCATCGGATCTTTGCCAAATTTTGCAAGTTAACCAATCTTTATATGGACTTAAGAACCTGAAGAGCTCAGCTTTTTCACAAAACCGGTTAAAATCTGGCGGATTTTTACTTTCAGTCAAGGTGAAAAATTAGCATTGTTAAAAATGAGGTTGTTATCCTTTGCACAGAAATCAGGGTTATACGAACTGCTGGGGTCATGGATTACAATCGCCTCAAGAAATTTCTAACAAGCATTCGGTCGAATGCAGTATTTATGTTCAAAATACGTAAAAAATCACGTTTTCTCATCTGTGACTGATATCCGCCATATCCGGTACCGGATCCGGATATGGCCATCTCCGGCCGGATCCGGATCCGGATATCCAGTCGGGCCCTACATATAGCAATCAAAAGGGCCAAAGCAGGACCAAGCTACCCTCAATTTGTTCTGATAAAATTTTCAGTGCGGAAATTAGGTGCAACATGGAAAAGCACCCCATAGTATGCATTATAATTTAAACAAACAAAATATAAGCATACTTTGATGTAAACCAGTCAGAAATACACAGTTTCGAGTTAACCAAACTAACCAAGTTTCTCTAAAATCAGGTGCCATTTGCTGGAAACAACGGTTTTTTCACTAGTTCAAGTAAAGAGGACTGCTGTACCAAAGACAACCAACCTTTTCCTTACAATTTACAAGCTATTTGTGATTAATCTACTTGAACTTATGATCGTATGGTATGATCAGTAAACTATTTATACAGACCTCAATTACGTTACCAAGTTTTCAAAATATCTGAGTTATTCCAAGTTTTTCGAGTTGAACTGAGCCTCATACATCACTACAAAACTGACGTAAAACAACTAAAAACAGCCTTTATTGCAAAAGGTGCCGAAAAGCAATTTTTTGTGTGAAAATCGCAGGGTTTTCTACCATCCTCTAAATCGGTCCTAGCCCATTCATGTAACAAGAGGTCTGGGATCTGGTCTGTAACAAGTATGCCATTTATGGGGCAGACCCCTTACCCCAAGACGATTTTTGACCCCCACCGATTTTTCTGTCAAGTAATTTTTTAGAATATTATTAGACACGAAAAGCGCCTGTAAAGCAGCATTCTTGAGCGCAATTTAGCGATTTTTAGCCCAGAAATTGCGATTTTTTGGGATTTTTATTGCCCAACCAACCTCCCTCCCTAGAGTTTGAGCTCAGACCCCCACCCCATCGGCTGATGACCTGTTACATGTACATATGTGATAGCCCTCAGGATTTCGAGATTCAGATTCATAAAACGGAACTTAATATTGAAACGCCTTATAAAGAACAATGAATAATGTCAATACAGGGCACATCACAATAATTCCATTCAATCAATACATAGGGGCGTACATACCGTGTATGTACATAAACGAACTACTACTGTACATCTGTCTGTTCTTGCATTTTACAACTCAATACAAACACCAACCAACCAAACAAAAAGAAAAGAAATATTGCAGTTGTGTATATGGGATAGTAAAAGGTAACTCACTCTGATGGTAGGGTTTCGCTCTACAACGTTGAGCCAGGTGTGCGTGAACAGCTTGGGGTATCGTTTCAGCATCTTTGTCCATTGCTCTTGAATTATTTGTCTTTGGTCGGCAGTCAATGAGCGGCTTTGCGGACCGTTGCGAGTTGTGGTCGGCTTGTTGCCCATCCTTTACATTTTGCTTGTTCCTTCCTCAAAACAGCACTAGGCAAGCATTTTTTATAGACAATCCAGATGGTCTCGAAAACAGTGACGGCTGGACAGAGCAAGTAACGGTCGATTCAGTCACTTCTGACGTGTCTGTGTCCTCTCAAGCAATTGGGCCGACTGCCTCAGTTCTCAGTCGCCTTTCACTCAGTGTAAGTGTTTTCTGTTAAGAAGGACAGAAATTTCATAAATTGGTCACTTGAGATGTGGAACCAAAAATATATAACAGAGCAAAAATGTCATCATCGATTTTTTGGCCTTCATTCAAAGGTTTCGTTCTCTCTTCTCTTGGTCAGCTCTTTATCAGTTTGGCATAAAATTTTTAGGATTTATGTTTTAGCCTAATCGATAAAGAAATGATCAAGATTAAAACGTTTTAGTAAAGGTTGGAAAGGGGTTTACGTACCTATTTGATAGGCGCTGAACAACACTTACTGTTCGCAGGAAGAACAATCAGGCGAACACAGTTTCTCTGCTTAAATTTAGCAACATGCGTTCGCTAGTCGAACAGGACTAAAGCTGATTTTGAAAGCGAACTTTTTTCGGGGTGGGTTGAGCCGTTCGTTAGAGATAGCGGCCAAGGTTTTAAGTGAGAAATTGTTTAGGAACGAACGCCTTAAAGGTGAATGGTGCAATGAATGGAGATAATGACGTATTTTAGCATCAGAGTAGCAGCAGTCAGTAGGAGTTTTAGTTTTGTAATGCAGTCAGGGAAATAAAGCGACATACATGTATCGGTAATAATGGTACGGGTGCAATGGTGTCGGTACCATTGGTACCCCTTCGATCGAGGTCGAGTGATGCCATATGATTACCGATACATGTAAGTTGTTGTTTCCTCCACTGTAACAGTCTGGCACTTAACGCCGTTTATGGTACTGGCACCATATGGTATCAGTACCACCGAGGCTAGTGGCACGATATGGTACTCCCATGTTCGGGCACTGTGGTATGGTTCCCCCAATCATGGCCATGGTTGCCGGTACCATGTGGTACCATTACCATATGGTAGGAAATCTGAATGGAAGGTCCCAATGCCAAGGTAGCTGTACCATATATGATGCCAATACAGACCATATGGTACCCCCACGTTCGGGGCCTGTAGTGGTACCATGTAAAGTACCAGTACCATGGTACTGACACCATATATGGTACCGACACCATATATGGTACCGACACCGTATATGGTACCTCCACGTTCAGGGCCTGTGGTGGTACCATATACGGCACCACTCTGTTCAGATTTTGTACACATTGGTAGTGATACCATATGGTACCGGCACCCATAGCCATGGTCACCTGTACCGTATGGTGTCGGTACCATAAAGGGCGTTAAGTGCCTGACTGTGTAATTAAGTAATAAGCAACAAAGTCTCTCAGCGCGCCACTCGCCTCTCACGCCGACACAGCTAGCCTAATGGAGCGTTGCGGCTGTTTTTTTCGACTCGCTCACAAAAGCTGTTGCCTGTAGCTAATATTACCGAATATAACGAGCTCCATCAGTGGAGCGCCGAAGCCTTTTAACTCATCGATCGGCTCAGTTAATCAGGAGACTAGAAGACCTAGCTGAACAACAACAACAACAACAAAATAGCAGAAGGAAGAAAATTGGCTGTGACTAGTCAAACCAAGCGTGGGTTCGGAGGCTTTAGTGTTTAGCTAGTTCTGATTAATGGCTAAAAGCTTCGGTTGCTAGGTTTTTGTCGCCGTCCTATAAAGCAGGTCCGAATTGCGTCATTGAGTCTCAAAATGCTAAACTAATCGAAAGTGCACTGGCAGTCTCCCTATGGCTTTGCTAGGCGTGCGTGATGGATCGTTTGCCCTCTCTCTTCTTTTATTGACAAGGGGCTCATTTTTTCGAGGATTCACTCGTACCACACAAATACTTGCAACACAAGACTCACAAACATTACTAGGCGACGTTTATCTGTGGATTTGAACAAAAGTAGGTGATGCAATACAATGAATCTTTTGGCTACCTTTCCTTTCATTATTTTTGGCTGGTTCAAGGAGAAAACGACATTCAATTTTTTTTCTATAAAGCTGCGAAATGTTTTGCTTGAAAAAATTCAAAATTTGGTTTTGTTGAAAACGACGATTGTTTTACTTTTCGTAACGTGATGTAGATAGACTACCTATCACCATCAGTTTGGATGGCTACATATTACAGTATGTACAACTGAGAAAGTCAATGTCTTTTCTTACCTGCACGTTTACGTTTTGGGCTTTCGCACGTACACGTTTGGAGAATCTTGTAAAAACGAATGCAAATGACAACAACTGTCACAGTCAGTGCGCTTGAACAAAATCAAGAAGCTTTCACAGATTTGCCAAGCTAAGTACCAGAGAATGTATTAGTAGTAGCAGCAGCAAACAGGCCAGTCAGGCAGCTACGCACGTACATACTTGTATAGCGCACAATTCCAGGACCCGAGCGGCTCACCTTACTTTCTGCGGGGGCGTGAGCAGGATGAGAGCAGTCCGATGGACAATTTGCTGTTCGTGTGCAATCAGGAGTTCCTGTTGCCGTGGACTGAGGCCTTCTCAGAGGAGTAAGTCGGCATGGTCGCTTAATTCTGCGCTCCAGCGAGCCTCTATTGACTAGTTAGCAGACTTGCAATTATGATTCAGTAAAACTGCATAGGCGGCAAACACGCCACAGCCGCCCTTAAGAGAGACCGGACGTTTGGCTCTAGATTTAAATGCTGATGAGCCATCGTTGTGCGTCGGTTGGTTCACAGAGGTTTTGCTTAGTTCTTGACCTTAAAGCCCGGTGCACAACACAACACTTGAAGAACACAAACTCGTATATTTACAGGGTGTGCCAAAAATAAATAAAACAGAGCAGATTTTTTTATTGTAGCACCCGTAAATTTCAATCGATTTGAATGAATCTTTGTTAAACGAAACAGAAATAGATTGAAAATTTTATTAAGATACTCACTACATGTTTCTAAACTCGTATTTTTCTCGGAAACAATTTTTAGAGCCAACTTTTTGAAATTTCAGACATCAAAATTGACGAAATTCTGCTTAAAATGAACTGTATGTATTAAGCGTCGAAATTTTAACGTTTCTCAGCGATTTTTGGAGTAAAGTAACTGCTATTTGATGGTTGTAGGATGCTGGAGAAGTGTGTAAAGATAGGAGAGGGCGTGTTCGGAGAAGTCTTTCGCACAGTCACTGCCAAAGATGAATCTGTGGCTTTAAAGGTTAGTCGATATTGCCTTCTTACTGTGCTTTAGTCTCTAGACTAAGACAATAGAAGTATGTAGTCATACATGTACTAGGGGGTTTGGGGGATGTACTGGGAGTTTGGTGATTACCCCCTGCTGGAAAGGCCAACCCCCTCACCCCGACAGGTTAAGGGACCCCGACCCAAAAATACAAGTACCAGCAGTGGCTCCAGTACTAACAAACTGGCTCAGAAATCACTAATTTTTAGCCTAAAGTTCGCTTGAAAAGCCTTTGGAAACCGAATTTAATATTTAAGAGAAATCGGGGTTTTTGGAACACTTTTTCGTCAGTTTTTGCTTGTTTTTAGCTCTAAAACGCTATTTGGCAGCTTAAAATAGCGATTTTTAGCGTCCTTACTGAAAAAAACATGCTAAAAACGCATTTCCAGGCGTTTTGGAGCTTTTTGAAATTTTGGACCCCCTCGACCTCCACCTGAGGAAAACCCCTCCCTAAGGTTGGCCCGGAGCTGTTACGTGTATGTATGTACAGGGTGTCTCAAAAAATGATCACATTTCTTTTTACTGCCATTTCCGCAAATTTTGACCAAATAGGCTGAAATTTGGACCATAGGTGCCCAAATTCGGGCAATTTTATGTGTTAAAGTTTGGTGCACTAGGCTTGACTCATTCCCGAGAAATTTCAAAAAAAGTGAAATTTGTTAAATCAATAGTGAAAGCCGGTCACCGAAAAATTGATCACATTTCTTTTCACTGCGATTTCCGCAAATTTTGACCAAATAGGCTGAAATTTGGACCATTATGTGCCCAAACTCGGGCAATTTTATGTGTTAAAATTTGGTGCACTAAGCTTGACCAATTCTCGAGAAATTTAAAAAAAAGTGAAATTTGGTAATTTCAATACCAAAAGCCGGTCACCGAAAAAACGTTACATTACATTATCGCCTAAGCTCTAACGATAGCGTTGGAGTTCATGCGTCAACTTTTTACACACGAATTACCCTGAACTTCTGCGTTTACACTCCAAATTTCATCCAATTCCGCCAAAAATTAGAAAAGATATAGGAAAAGTAAATGTTTCCAATTTTCGGTGACCGCCTTTCACTATTGAAGTTACCAAATTTCACTTTTCTTGAAATTTCTCGGGATTGAGTCAAGCCTAGTGCACCAAACTTTAACACATAAAATGCCCGACTTTTGGCACCTATGGTTCAAATTTCTGCCCATTTGGTCAAAATTTACGGAAATGGCAGTAAAACGAAATGTGATCATTTTTTTGAGACACCCTGTAGTTCTAGCAAATCATCTAAACTTGGGATTAGTAGAATTCCAATCGTTGTGCAAACGGTTATGGTAAAATCGGTTTATTTTTTTGGTGTAAGCTGTGTAATATTCAGAGTAGAATGTCTACAGTTTTGTAACTCTAACAGATTTTTGTGCCGCAACTACATACGTACTAGGTTTGGTGTGGTAAACAGGTTTGTAATTCAGATCATTCCGATCGAAGGCAACGACTTGGTCAATGAGGAAAAGCAGAAAACGTTCGAGGAAATCCTGCCCGAAATTCTGATAGCCAAAGAAATGTCTCATCTGGCCGACCCTTCGCACGAGAACTGCGCTCCCAACTTCGTGCCTGTACTGGATGTTAAGATTGTGCAAGGTATCAAGCTGTTCTACCGTCGGTCTTACGATGGAAGGCAAAATTTTGGGCTGAAAAAGAGGTAAAAATCGCCATTTCGGGCTCGAGTGCAGCTAAAAAGTACTTAGCACCGAAAAATATGCGACTTGGCGGTTTTTCCGAATAATTTTTAACAGAGGCGTCGGAGCGATTTGGGCCTCATGACAAAGTTGTAGACAAGGTCGAGCCCCTCCTACCTTGGGTAAATCCTAATCTGCGCTGCGTTTACCCTGAACACTAATTTGCGCTACAAAGAAAACGAGGTTTTTCCTTATATTGAGATGAAAATTCGATTCTAGAGTCTTTGGCGACTTCATTGATGCTTTTCTGATGTTTTTCTAGGTCAACCTAGGTGTCCGAGCAAAGTTTGCAAAAATCGCGGAAATTGCGTTTTTTTTGAAAATTCACAAACTAAATGGAAAACATAGACAGATCGATGGATTGACGTCACGTCACGAAAGGCATGATTGGAGTCGTCAAAACTCAGTCATCTCATTTCATTTCAATTAGGGAAAAGTTAATTTTTTCTGTAGCGTAAATTAGTGTTCAGCATACATGTAACAGCTCCGGGCCGACCTGGGGGGAGGGGGGTAGGGGGGGGGGTTTTCCTCAGGTGGGGGGTCGAGGGGGGGTTTCGCCCAGGTGGGGGGTCCCAAATTTCAAAAAGCTCCAAAACGCCTAGAAATGCGTTTTTAGCACGTTTTTCTCAGTAAGGACGCTAAAAATCGCTATTTTAAGCTGCCAAATAGCGTTTTAAAGCTAAAAACAAGCAAAAAATGACAAAAAGAGCTTCCAAAAACACCGATTTTTCTTAAATATCAGCAGTGGAAACGCCAAATTCGGTTTCCAAAGGCTTTTCAAGTGAATTTTAGGCTAAAAATTAGTGATTTCTGACCCAGTTTGTTAATACTGGAGCCACTACTAGTACTTGTATTTTTTGGTCAGGGGGAGGGGTCCCTTAACCTGTCTCGGGGGGGGGTTGGCCTTCCCAGCAGGGGGGTAAACCCCCCCCCCAAACCCCCCCCCTAGTACATGTATGGTGTTCAGCGTAGTAAACGGAGCGCAGATTAGGATTTACCCCAGACAGGAGCTTGACTTTGTCTACTGCTTAGTCGCTCCGATGCCTATGTTAAAAGTTATTCACAAAAAACCGCAATTTGGACAGAATTTAGTGCCTGAAATTCTAAAAAAATTGTAAAAATTTGCTGAAAGAATCAGGGTTGTAGAAATGGGCTTCAGATGGGATCTGGCCGGCCTGTTTACATATGGTTGATTGGCCACTTGGCACCAATTTTTTCGAAATTCGCCCTATTTATATGTATGCTAAACTGCCCTCTCCTCTCTGTGGAGTGGAACTTCTACATGTTCAGGTCGTTACCCGCAGTGTCTGTTGGAGGCGTGGAGCGAGTACGACCAGAAACGGCGCAGCGACAACGATGATCCAGTTATGTTCGGCTGCGAACAGTTGTTCGTGATATTTGTGTTCGGCGACGGCGGTTGTGATATCGAGTCTTTCCAGGTTTGTTCGTTTGGTTCGATTTTTATTTAAACACTGCCCAATTACTAGTGTCCTACAGTCAGTCGGGCACTTAACGACGTCGTTTATGGTATCGCTACCAAGGAACCGTACCTTGTTGTGATACCGGTGCCATTTATGGTCCTTCAGATTTCGTACCACATAGGGCACCGGCACCGATGGCTAAGGCCATACTGCGTACCAAACAATGGTAGCCCTCCCTCCCGTGAGTAAACTGAACTATCGGAAAGCGGGCACAGTTGGTGTAGTGGTTTAGGCCGCAAAGCCACTGTGCGTGTGGTCGTGCGTTCATCCACTCGGCGGGACAAGTTTCTTGCCGCAAAGAGTTGGTGGTCGGCACGAAGTCCAACCCAGGCCACCGAAAGCTGGTCACAGCTAGTAGGTAAATGGGAACCGACTGGAGCTGCCTAAGCACCTACTGTAAAGCTACAATAGCTACAACACGTGCTGGGACAAACGGGAACGGGGACAGCTAACACAGAGGCTACAACGGCCCCGCCCCGACAATCCATCCAAGCTATCGGGAAGGAACGAAGCAGCGATAAGTAGCACATTCTTATTGTGGCTTTATACTCACTAGTTCACTATTGAATGTTTTCTCTCTATTGGCGCCACGAACAACTTGAAGATGGTAGTTACTTTTGTCTTCTGCCAGGTTTGGTCGGACTTGCCAACAGTAATAGGAAGACAAAAGTGACTACTCATCTTCAAGTTGTTCGTAGCGCCAATAGAGGGAAAACATTCAATAATGAACTAGTGAGTATAAAACCACAATAAGAACGTGCTACTTATCGGTGCTTCGTTCTTTTCCTGTCATGCTTGATTGCAGAGTTGTGTCCTCAAAATTGAAACACTGATTTTGGCAATGAACAAGAGTGATTAAAAACAACCCAGCAGACTTTTTAGTTTTGCAACCGTAAATCTCAACCGATTTGAAATGAATCTTTTTTAAATGAAAGATAGATATAATTATATCAAGATACTCTACTTAGTTTCTGAGACGGCAATGAACAAGAGCGATCCGATGCACTTCATAACAAAACAGATTCCTACTGCTGCGTGCTAATGAAACTTTACAGGTGATGTAAGGAGCGTGTGTGTCACCAGTAAAGCCTCGTGACCTTAGCCCTTAGCTGTATGAAGGAATCTGTTTTATTATGAAGTATTGTAGTGTATAACCAGCACCATAAACGGCGTTGAAGTAGGGAGCGTGTGTGTCACCAGTGAAGCCTCGTGACCTTAGCCCTTAGCTGTATGAAGGAATCTGTTTTATTATGAAGTATTGTAGTGTATAACCAGTACCATAAAGGCGTTAAGTGCCTGACTCTCATAAAGCTTTCAGTTCGGCTCGGTGGAGGAGTCTCTGAGTGTGGTCTTTCAAGTGGTGATGGCTCTGTCGGCGGCCGAGCGCGAGGTGGAATTCGAACACAGAGATCTGCACATCGGAAACGTTCTACTGAAACGAACCGACGCTCCTTTTGTCAGCTACAAGCTGCTGGGCAACCTCGACTTAAAGGCCAGAACCAATGGAATTCAAGTTTACATAATTGACTTCACCCTGTCTAGATTAAAGCGAGGTATCTAGCTGTAGAATTGCCTTTTTTGAACGTTTTTTACTACTTTAGCACTGGAATTTGGGCCTACCCCTCCCGATTAGATAGGATGACATATTACAGTCAGGCACTTGCCGTTTACGGTACTGGCACCATATATGGTACGCAGACATGGGCTAGCATTTCGGCTGAGGGGGGGGCAGAATTTTCAATTCCTGAGGGGGGGTAGGAGCGCCTGAGGGGGGGCTGAGGGGGTGGTAAGCCAAAAAGTCCATTTTTGACTAAAATCAAGGTTTTTTGGCTTATTTTTGGTTAAAATAAGCTAAAATAAGCTATTCTGAGCTCATTTACACCTAATCCAGGCATATTTTTATAATTAATTTTCTATACAAAATTCTTCCAAAAAATTCCTGAGGGGGGGTAGCGGCCGGCTGAGGGGGGGTAGGTCAGAGCCTGAGGGGGGGGGGCCAACCCCCCTCAGCCCCCCCCCTTTGCCCATGTCTGATGGTGCGGAACCATTAGGGGACTGTGGTGGTACCATATGGTACGAAATTTGAATGAAGTTGTACCATATGGTACCGGTACAGTTACCAATTGGAAGGTAGGGGTACAATGGTACCACCACAGTCCGCAAACGTATACATTATCTGGTGCCAGTACCATAAACGGCGTTAGGTTAGGATTTTCAGAATATATTAACAAATCAAAGGGGTACAGATTGCATGGCGTGTTCCGGTTTCCTCCTTTCCGGTTTCCTCTTTTCCGGTTTCCTCCTTTCCGGTTTCCTCTTTTCCGGTTTCCTCTTTTCCGGTTTCCTCTTTTCCGGTTTCCTCCTTTCCGTTTTCCTCCTTTCCGGTTTCCTCCCCTCATATTCCGGTTTCCTCCTTTTTAAAATTTAGCATAATTTGGTGAGTTTTAATCCATATTATCGCAGTAAGCAAGCGTTAGTGATTTTGGGGTTATTTTTATGCAGTTGAAATATTTTATTACATACATTCGCAAATGGAAAGGTGTGAGCTACATCTATCATGTAGTAGAATTGATTGCCGCGATAGAAAACTTTTTTTGACCGGCTGCACTAGACGATCTGGGCCGATTTTTGCACGTCTCTATGGCACTTAGAGACAGGAGGACTAATGATAGACTGGTATGGACAAAATGGTAGTATGGCCCACTTAAGTGACAAGGGTGCATCCACATAATTACCCATTGTTTGTTAGCATAACAGCAGTTGCCTCGGCCTAATCGCTTGTGTCTTGGTATTTAATTGATCATAATTACGCAACCATGAAGGGCAACGGAGTCCTGCGCCCAAATTCATTCCGCTCTATAGGCAAGACCTGCCAGTCATATACAGGGTGTGCCAAAAAAAAAACAACCCAGCAGATTTTTCGCTGTAGCAACCGCAAATCGAAACCGATTTGAATGAATCCTTTTTTATATGAAAGATAAATAAATTTTTAAAAGATTGATAAAACTTTCATTAATGTACTCTGCTAAGTTCCTGAGATATTGGCTCTCAAATTCAAAACAGTGATTTTGGCAGTAAACAAAAGAGGGATTTTTTTATTATTCTGCACTTCGTAATAAAACGGATACCTGCTACTGCTAAGGGCTGTTGGAGGCTTTACAGGTGACACACAAACTTGGTTTACTTCAACACTAAAGTATCATTAGCCCCAGCAGTAGGAATCTGCTTTATTATGAAATGCAACGGAATCGCTCTTGTTCTTTGCCAAAATCTGTTTCGTCTTAGAAGGCAAATATATCAAGAACGAAACTGTGAATCTCAATAAAAATTGCACCAATCTTGACGAACGTATCAGTCTTTCATTCAAATAAGGGTTCATTCAAATCGGTTCAGATTCATGGTTGCAAAAGTAAAAAATCTGCTGGGTTGTTCTTTACCGCTCTTGTTCATTGCCAAAATCTCTGTTTTGAATTTGAGGAAAAATATCTCAGGAACTAAGCAGGCTATCTTTATAAACAGTACATCAACCTTTGAAGAATATATTTATCTTTCATTTAAAAAAGGATTCATTCAAATCGGTTGAGATTTGCGGTTGCTACAGCAAAAACTCTGCTGGGTTGTTTTTTTTGGCACACCCTGTACATATGTATGTACATTTTGCTTTTCACACTTACCCAATTCACACCTGGTTCAAATTTCTAACTCTCATTCCCGACATTTAATTTTAAAATGACGCAAAACTAACTGGCTGGAACAATATCGATTAAAGCTCACCAAATTATGCGAAAATTTTAAAAGGGAGGAAACCGGAATATGAGAGGAGGAAACCGGAAAGGAGGAAAACGGAAAGGAGGAAACCGGAAAAGAGGAAACCGGAAAGGAGGAAACCGGAACAAACCAGATTGCATACATGTAACAGGGGGGTCTGGGGGGTCTGCCCCCCACCCGACTTAGGCCAGACCCCCCCCCAGACGATTTCACCGACAAAGTAAATTTTCAAGCAAATTTTTGCAATTTTTTACAATTTCACACACAAAAATTGCCAAAATCGCCTGCAAAACAGCACTTTTTAGCTGTATTTCAGCCCAAATTAGCGATTTTTGGCAATTTTTAGCCAAAAAATTGCGATTTTTTCGATTTTTGAGCGTTTTTTAGTGCCCACCCCCCTCCCCCAAAATTTTGGCTCAGACCCCCCCCCGGCCGGCGCCAGCCCCCCCAACCCCCCCTCCCCCCATCGGCGGATGACCTGTTACATGTATGACAGATTGTGTAGGTTTGGTGCGAAAATACCTTCCCAGATCCGTATCACCTAAGCCTCTCGGGTGCCAACCGTCAATTGAATGAAACACAGAAGTCATATTTCAGAAGGGTGCACAATTTTCACGGACTTGGCGCGAGACCAAGCGTTGTTCGAAGGCCCGGACAACGAGTACCAGTTCGAGGTATATCGGAAAATGAAAGAGGCCAATAGGTACGTACCTACATGGTGTCGTCCCACGCTAAGTGTTCCGCGTTTGATGGTTTGCGGCGCGCCACCATGTGAACGGAATTCAATCAGATTTTATTACGACCTGGCACAGTTTTCGTAGTGGTTTAGGCCGCAAAGCCACTGTGCGTGTGGTCGTGCGCTCATCGACTCGGCGGAGCAAGTTTCTTGCTGCCAAGAGTTGGTCGTCGGCACAAAGTCAGCGAAAGCTGATGACAGCGAGTAGGTAAATAAAAGACAACCGACTGGAGCTGCCATTGAACCGAAGCTACAATAGCAGCCACACGTGTTGGGACAAACAGGAATGGTGACAGCTAACACTGAGACCCGCCCAAACTGACACCGAACATGTGTGCCCGCTAGCGAAGGCAGCAAAAGAAGGGCAGGATGTGGGTGTACGTGATGGGCCGGCAGTGTGGCCTAACGCAGGGGTTATGGCCCCACCCAGACAATACATCCATCCATCATACAAATATAGTGCCGCCAAGAGCGTAACTTGATGCCAGCCAATTTTGAGCATGGGAAAAATGGGTTGGGGGTATTCAAGTTCTAAAATTTGGTGCTGGGCCTACCGATTTGGGGGTCGTGGCCATTTTTATGGGTGTGGTGAGCAGACATGGGCAAAGGGGGGCTGATGGGGGTTGCCCCCCCATCAGGCTCTGATCTGCCCCCCCCCATCAGCCGGCCCCTACCCCCCATCAGGAATTTTTGGGAAGAATTTTGTATACAAAATGATAAAAATATGCCTGGAATAGGCGTAAATGAGCTCAGAATGGCTAATTTTGACTTATGAAAATTAAGCGAAAAAACCTTGATTTTCGCCAAAAATCGAACTTTTTGGCTTACAACCCCACATCCCCCATCAGGCGCTCCTACCCTACCCCCCTCAGCCCCCCTCAGGAATTGAAAATTCTACCCCCCATCAGCCGAAATGCTAGCCCATGTCTGGTGGTGAGGAACAAAAGTCAGCTTCAGGTGACTGGGAGGGGTCTTTGTGGGGAGGGGCGGGCAAACACCCGCGGCCCATGTATGCTCGGAATGCTTTTCAAATGCGTTTTTGAAGGCTGATTTTGTAAAATTTTCTCGTCCTGATGGCGGTAATAAATAACAGAAGATGAAAACATGCAAAGCACCAGTTTTTTGGTTAAAAACTTCAGATTAGTCAGAAGTACTTTTGAAAATGTCAGGGGATTTTTAGGCTTTTGTCAGGGGATTTTGGATCGCCAGAGCGACATGAACCCTGAATCCAGTTTAAAGCTTGAAAATGAGGGAATACTTTTCAGCTAAGTGAAACTAACCTTTCAAGCAATGGACATAGCTGAAAATTGCAGGCATCTAAATGCAAAGGTGATAAACTAAGGAATCGAACCCAGCACCTTTGGATTTCCGGTCCAATGGACTAGCCACTATGCTACACTCTGATGCCAAACAAACACCTTAACTAGACACTTGACAAGCCAGACAAACAATGGGGAGCCTACCAATTGGCCTCAACCTCAATCTAAGTTACTCTTGATGCCATTTCATGGAACACTAAGTACGTATGTAGATGTGAGGCCATCTTTCGGGCCACATTCTAGTTCTGCTCTTTCAGTAATGAGTGGAAGAGCTTCAACGCTGTTTCCAACATTTACTGGGTGCACTACCTCGTAAAGAAACTGATCGAGCAGGTGCGTTACTCCGGCAGAAAGCTGCGCAAAAAGGAGGGAGCTCTGTTGCGACAATTCGAGCAAGAACTGCTGCAATACGACAGCTGCTGGTCGCTGCTGGGAGGAAGTTCTCCGTCTCGGAGTTTTGACCAGATATTCGGAGAGCTGGAGGGGGAGCTGCTGGAGGCTAACGCTTTGTAGATAAATTACAACTCTCTGTGTATCGGTTCATGCGGGTATATTGCCTTCTTCTTCATGTTCGTTAATACTGTTTTGAAATTTATTTCAACTGTTTCTCTTTGTTGATTAAACGAGCGAGACTCATGTGACAGCGGTGCCGTAAGGTACAATGTGGGACCGGAGTAGAGATGTTCCATGGAAATTTTCCAATGGAAAAAAAAGGAAAAATATTCAACGGAAAGTACTGAAAATTTCGAAATTACTGAGAGAATTTTGTGTAAGTGGCATTATACAGTCAGGCACTTAACGCCGTTTATGGTACCGACACCATATAAGGTGCCGGCACCATATATGGTACCGGTACCGTAGGTAGTGGTACCATATATGGTACCGGTACCGTAAGTAGTGGTACCATATATGGTACCGGCACCATATATGGTACCCCCACCTTCGGGGCCTGTGGTGGTACCATATATGGTACCGGCACCATATATGGTACCCCCGTTCGAGGTCTGTGGTGGTGCCATATATGGTACCGGTACCATATATGGTACCCCCACCTTCGCGTTTTTCCGGTACCGGTACCATATATGGTACCACTCTGTTCAGATTTCGTACCATATATGGTAGTGGTACCATATATGGTACCGTCACCATATATGGTACCGGCACCCATGGCCATGGGTACGCCGAACGTGGGGGCACCATATATGGTACCGGTACCATATGGTACCACTACCCTCGGTACCGGTACCATATATGGTGCCGGCACCTTATATGGTGTCGGTACCATAAACGGCGTTAAGTGCCTGACTGTAATATTTAGTGCAAAACGGGTTCTAAATAGGAGATATCTATTAATTAAACGCTCTAACTGACCAGCCTTCACCAAGCATGCTTGCTTTCCACTGTGACTTGCAGGCAGATCCAGTCGGTTCCCAAGTGGTAGAATAGGCACTGGCTCAAAACCAGGTGACGACCCAGTTGTACATATCTTACACTGCCTCGGTGTTAGGAACGGCAGCAAATTACCAGTTTCAGTGTCAAATTATCCACGTCTGACTGTTCAGTTTTCGGCCCTTGTCTTACAGATCTGGGGCGGCTTTCACAAAACTTCAGACGCCGTCTAAAGGGCCTTCAGACGGGGTCGCCGCCCCTTTAAATTCTAAAGTGACTTTCACGAAGGGACACTCAAATTCTAAAGTGGCTTTCACAAAGAGTCGGGCCTTCAGATTTCTAAAGTCTAAAGGTCCAATTCTAAAGTACCTCAATAGGTACTTTCGACCAAACTTTAGACTCTGTTTTGGCTGTTTTCTGTCTTGGAATAGCACTTTTCCCTGTCTTTGATGTCAGAGAAGTCAACAGGAAGACCAGAAAATTCCATCCCCGCGTTGACCCTCTTCACTGCTACGATAACGAAACGTTCAGGGAACGGTTTCGATTTTCAAAGGATATTCATGGCCCTGTTGCCGCTGATCTAGATCGAAGCACCCAAAGAAGCAGGGCCATCTCCTCTGAGTTGCAGTTTCTGGCTGCTCTTCGATTTTATTCCAGTCAGGCTTTGCTTAAAGTCACTGAGGATACCTTGGCATCTCGGAGCCGTCAATGAACCGCATTGTCACCAATGCTTCCTTGTGTCTGTCAAAGCATTTAGATTAATTTGTGTACTTCCCAGAAGGAGACGAACTGAACGAAATAACCAAAGGATTTTTTCGGGTGGCCAAGTTTCCGGGTGTTGTGGGTGCCATTGACGGCGATGACGAATTCAAGCACCGTCTGGAGATCAGAAACCGAACTACGTAAACAGGAAGGGCTAAAACTCGATCAACGTGCAGGCAATATGCGACGCAACCACAGCAGCAAATTCCAGAATGTGTTAATTGATTCGCTAGAGTCAATGCACGATTCTTGATTTCTGGGAAGTAGCAAAATCGCGATGGAGTTTTCTCAGCATAAGCTTGGTGGGGATTTTCATGCCTCTGCCATCCGCATAGGAGCTTTGACCGCGCCGACAATTACTATGTTGTACTTCCCATTGCAATGGGAAGTTTACACATGATGCCGACGGTTCAGTATAGTTGTCCCTCCCAAGCAGCTTGAGCACGAGCAGACCGTGTCATTTCAGAGTCAATTGAAGCAGAGGATGCCATTTTTGGGTAAAAACGTGACAAGAAACCAATAAAAACAGACGCAAAAACAGCTCGAGTCGGACCTTCAAAAATCTAACACCCCGACTGACTAAAGGGCCCTTTAGATTCTACGTGAAAGTCACTTTAGAGTTGCCCCTTCACAATTTAAAGGGGCCTTCAGAGAGTCGACCCTTTAGATTCTGAAGGGCCGTTTGAAGGGCCTTCAAATGTAAAGTTTTGTGAAAGCGGCCCCTGTTTTTCCCGACTATGCACTGTCTTGGTAGAGAGAAGGTCCAAAAACTGGCGAAACTTTAGTAGGGGAGCCTACATAAAACAGGTTTGGCCAGAGAACAGACAACCAACTGTCTGCCAAACTCTAATAACCATAGTCATGTTTCCCCTATTGCTCTCTTTCACTCTGTCTTCTTTTCTGTTCCAACCGTCGGCCGCACAAACTGCTGTGTGCAAAAATGGTGGAACACTGATAGGAAATAGGTGTAAGTGCAGTTCGCTTTGGACCGGACCTTGGTGTAGAGACCCGATCTGTAAAAACGATGGCACGTGGGTGGGCGCGTTTTGCGTCTGTGTTGCCGGCTTTCGAGGCGTTCACTACGAAAAGAAATCTTGTCAAAACGGCGGCTATTGGTTGAAATACAAATGTGTTTGCGTATCAAGCTCGTTTGGAGAATTCTGTCAGCACAAGTGTGAACACGGTTGGCTCGGCTTCAACGATTTCTGTCACTGCCAGGACGGCTATGAGGGTCGTTTGTGCGACAGAGAAGTGGAGCCTAGTACAAGCAGCCGCTTATATTTTGACACAACCACACACTCCTCTAGTTCCGGTTTCGACTTAACAATTTTAAAGTTGATATTGGGCTTAATGTTGTTTGGTCTGATTATGTTACCCATAATTTCTTGTTTTTATATGCAGTATAAGTACCAAAATTCGGCTAATCGACCTTCGTTAAACCAGCTGGTCACCCCTGAAGTGTTTGAAGCTCAGGTTACTACCGCAGACCCATATTCCAGCCCGACTACATCCGCCTTTTCGGGCACAAACTCTTGTTCATCCCTCACCCAACGCTATCTACCCCCTGACACCCCTTCTCACTTCGGCCACATTCCCCCTCCCTCATATGAAGAAGCTACA
>JASANB010001940.1:0-59732 GCA_030248155.1 Sabatieria punctata
TTCTAAAAGTTACCTAAAAGTCCCAATTTTTAAGTACCAACTATTATTATTTCGAAAAAATTGAAAGTTTTGTCCTATAGTTAAGCGAGCCGATTTTTGAGGGCTTATATCTTGGGAACGGAGCGTCAAACCCATAAAACCCTTTGCATATTTAACATAACTCGCGAATGTCTATTAGTGCACCAACGCACAGCCCTCTACGCAAAAGTTCGATTTTCAACTTGGAATACCAAGACTCGATCGAATCAGAGACTGGCTCTTAATCGTTGAAACAACTGAAGTCACCGAAACATTTTGTACATTCGGCATTTCGTTACCTTTTCGCATTTTCAATTCGGCATTCTGTAGCTAAGCCCCTCGCCCGGTTCAAACCCAGGTAGCATTGCAGAGTCTCATAATAAGTTTTGGCCGGACTTATGTATGCCACATTTACTTCGCATACTGAACTATGACAGTACAAGTACGCTTGCTAAACCGAATTTAAAAATTATTATCTGCGGCGGAATAACCCTGCGGCGAACTGGCTCGCGGCAAACCGGCCGCGGCAAACCGGGCGCGGCCAACCGGTCGCGGCGAACTGACCCCAACCCCGTACCATAATATATGGTATGCCATATATCATATACCATATTACAGTCAGGCACTTAACGCCGTTTATGGTACCGTAGGTATATGGTACCGGTACCATATATGGTACCCCCACCTTCGGGGCCTGTGGTGGTACCATATATGGTACCCCCACGTTCGAGGTCTGTGGTGGTACCATATATGGTACCGGTACCATATATGGTGACGGGACCATATAAGGTGCCGGTACCATATATGGTACCGGCACCATATATGGTACCCCCACCTTCGCGTTTTTCCGGTACCGGTACCATATATGGTACCACTCCTGTTCAGATTTCGTACCATATAATATGGTAGTGGTACCATATATGGTACCGTCGCCATATATGGTACCGGCACCATATATGGTACCGTCACCATATATGGTACCGGCACCATATGGTACCGACACCCATGGCCATGGGTAGGGTACCATATATGGTGCCGGTACCATATATGGTGACGGTACCACGGTACCATATATGGTACCACCACAGTCGCCGAACGTGGGGGCACCATATATGGTACCGGTACCACTACCCTCGGTACCGGTACCATATATGGTACCGGCACCTTATATGGTGTCGGTACCATAAACGGCGTTAAGTGCCTGACTGTATTATGGTACCACTCCGTTCAGATTTCGTACCATAATGGTACCGGCACCCATGGCCATGGGTAGGGGTACCATATATGGTACCGGCACCTTATATGGTGTCGGTACCATAAACGGCGTTAAGTGCCTGACTGTATTATGGTACCACTCCGTTCAGATTTCGTACCATAATGGTACCGGCACCCATGGCCATGGGTAGGGGTACCATATATGGTGCCGGTAGGCATACATGGGCCGGAAAAATCCGGAGGGGGGTAGGGGGGTTGGGGGTTGGAGACCTCGGGGGGGGTCCCCCGAAAAAAGGTAAAAAAACGCCTATTTTGCCTTAAATAAGCGAAAATTTCCTCCCTCCGGGAGGGGGGGTGGGTGGGGGAGGGGGGTATGGCCGGCCGAGGGGGTATGGCCGACCGAGGGGGAGGAGTATACCCCTCTTACCCCCCTGGCCCATGTATGCCGGTAGGTACCATGTGGTACCACCACAGTCGCCGAACGTGGGGCACCATATTATATGGTACCACTACCCTCGGTACCGGTACCATTATATGATACCGGCACCTTATATGGTGTCGGTACCATAAACGGCGTTAAGTGCCTGACTGTGTTGTTAATAGCAGAGTTTAGATGGCCGCAATCTGTCTACACCTGGCTCCAGTCGGCACCTACTGAATCTGAAGAAGACGGAAGCGATCTCACCTTTTACCTGAGCGTGTACGGCAGTTTGGCTGGGGCCAACAGCGTATTCACCCTACTTAGAGCCTTTCTCTTTGCTTATGGCGGGATCGTTGCTGCCACAGCCTTGCATCGCTCTCTTCTGCGTAAAGTTCTCAGAGTGAGTAGCCTTTTCTACTCTTTCGTGCTTTTGGTAGGTCTATTTGTCAGCACCGTTGTTTGTCTGGGTCAACAATTTAAGCCACGCTTAACAAGTACCTACGTAGATGCATCTAATCTAGCCCAGCAGCGGTAGAAAAAAACGTTTGGAGCTGAAAGGAAAATTTTGAACAACCATTGCGAGCCAATAAGCTTTAGTTTTTTCCTGAAAATTAGTCCGTCAGTCACTGCAAGAAACTCTAGACCAATTTTTCAAAACAAACGGCTAAGAATTGAGCTCACAGAAGCGTTTCAAAATTTTCCATTTAGGTGAGCTGAACTGGAAAATAGTTTGTTTCATACATGTAACAGCTCCGGGCCGACCTTTCCTCAGATGGGGGGTCGAGGGGGGGTTTCGTCCAGAGGTGGGGTCCAAAATTTCAATAAGCTCCAGAACGCCTGGAAATGCGTTTTTAGCACGTTTTTTTCAGTAAGGATGCTAAAAATCGCAATTTTAAGCTGCCAAATAGCTTTTTAGAGCTAAAAACAAGCAAAAAATGACAAAAAGGGCTTCCAAAAACACCGATTTCTCTTAAATATCAGCAGTGGAAGCGCCAAATTCGGTTTCCAAAGGCTTTTCAAGTGAATTTTAGGCTAAAAATTAGTGATTTCTGACCAGTTTGTTAATACTGGAGCCACCACTAGTACTTGTATTTTTTGGTCGGGGGGGGGGGTCCCTTAACCTGTCTCGGGGGGGGTGAGGCGGGATTTGGCCTTTCCAGCTGGGGGGAGTAACCCCCAAACCCCCCCTCCCTAGTAAATGTATGGTTTGTTTCTACCAATACAGGTCTCGGTAAAGTAATCGTGCGGTTTAGCACCACAGGTGGTATTGAGTGCATTGCAGGCAACATTTGGCTTTTTCGATCAAACTCCAGTGGGACGTATTATCAACCGATTTTCGTCCGATCTCTACGCTATAGACGAAACATTGCCATTCCAAAGCAACATTCTACTGGCTTTTCTTGTGGGTACCGTCGGCACTGTGCTGATGATGTGCTACGCACTACCGTCTTTTTGCGTGGTCGTTCTGCTTGCCGCGCTTTGCTACTACTACATTCAGGTCAGTCTATAACCCGCTCTGAATATGTTTCAATTTTGTTTTACAGTCAGGCACTTAACGCCGCTTATGGTACCGTCACCATATGGTACCGGCGCCCATGGCTATGGCTAGGGGTACCATATATGGTGTCGGTACCATAAGCGGCGTTAAGAGCCAATGCACGTAAAAAGGGTAAAATCATGTAAAGTAGCTATGCCAGGGATTTGGACCAAGTGGTGTTTTTTAGTTAGTATAAGAGTAGAAACGACCACGTGCGAGATGGTTTTTGCATATTCCTACATACAGCAGAGTTATGACATTTTTTGTGATTTTTGCTCCAAAAATCGTTTTTTGCCCATAACTTTCTAACCAGTGGTCAAAATTTAACCGCGAATACATTAAAAGATGTGTCCATCTTTGTAGAATCTGCTGATAAAATCTCAACTCCATTGCTTTTTCCCCTCTCGAATTATTCGCGAAAAATCGGTCAAAAAGACCCCAACTTTGAGGTCATTTTTCTCGCTTGGAGGTGCCTACCTAGAGGCGTGATCTGGTGGACCTAATAGAGCAACACCTGTACTATAAGAATGTAAAAAAATTATCATGGGCATTTTTGATTTGCGCGAAAAAATTGAGCTCAAAATTTCGAAAAGTGCCAAAATTGAGCATTGGTTTCCTCGCATTTTCGGGTTAATCAAAGCATACATAGCGCTTCTGGGAGCATCTGAGAGTCTGCAATACAGTCGTTCAGTAAGAATTGAATCCAGTGCGTTGCTATTGCGCAGTAAATGCTTCTTTTTTTGGAAGAACTGGTCAGACAGGTTCCTTTCGCTTGACAACGTGAAGCAAATAATTAAATTACTGCTGAGCTGTATCAGAACCTCTACATACATACAGGTGCAGTAATACTTGAAAGTTTGAAAGGTTGAAAGTTTATACAACAAAGCACAGCATAGTACGTACATTACGTATTTCTGGGCAGTTGGCGGGCAGGACCTATTGCCCGGCTCAAAAGCCCTTCCATTCAAAAACCTTGATAGATCCAATTTGGCCAGTTTGGAACGAAAGTTTGAGACCGACAGTGATTTTACAATATCGGAAGGGATGCTGTTCCACAAGGCTGTTTGTTAACAACCCGACAGAAGAAGTTTTTGCGCAGCTGAAGACGTGTATGCGTTAGGAGGGGCCGTGCAAAAATTACGTAATCGCATGTGTGGGAGTGCAGTTCGTCAAATCATTAGAACTTATTCAAATAGCAGTACTTATTACGGTGAGGAGGGGTTGGCAATTTTATAACGAAATTTTCAGGTTGCATCTTTAAAAAGAGCAGAAACCACCAAAGTGACCATAATTTTTACTGTTTTTTATCTACAGTATAGGTACGTGTAAATGGTCTTGCTTTGAAGACATCAGCTTACATTTTCTCAATTTAACTTTGATAAATACGTTTACATTGGATCCAACTCCAAATTTTGAAATTTTGGGAGGGGGTAGGGACCCTACTGTAGGGTAGCCAAAATCATTACGTAATTTCGGGTTAGGGGTCGGCAAATTATTACGGCCATTACTGGGGGAGCGGGGGTCCGAAAACGGCCAAAAATGCAATTACGTAATTATTACACACTCCCTTACAATTTTTTGGTTGTGACCTATAGTACTTCATCACTGTGAATTCAATATACGTACATTTGCGTAGGAGTCTGTGCCATTCAGATAGCTTTTTCCATTCAGCTGACTTCTTGACGTCAGATGCATACTTAATATCGGAACCACATAAAATATGCTTGTCTGAAAACAGACAGACGTGGTGGTGCTCCATTTCCTTAAAAACAAATTTAATTTATTTATTAATACATACTGAACTATCAAATTTGTTTTTTATGGCTACAAGCAATACAATGTGAAGCAAGCTTCCTTCTATTTATGCATATCAAGAGTAAACAGTCAAAAAGTCAAATTTAAACCCCACTATGTTATACTTCAAGAACACTAATAGTTTTACATACCAGCAAATTGATCCGCTGAATGTGCTCAACACTAAGAGCGCCGCTACATCCTGCTGCCGGTCTTTCCCATGAACACTGCGCTCAGTTTAAAGCACGGATTAGTTGCTTAGTCACTGCAACTAGCCGTAAACAGCTTCAAAAAACATATCTGCTTACAAATCTGACAAAACGTAGTTACACTCTATAGAAAGTGTTGACACTTTTCGAAACTTTGAGCTCAATTTTTTCGCGCAAATCAAAAATGCCCATGATAATTTTTTTACATTCTTAAAGTACAGGTGTTGCTCTATTAGGTCCACCAGATCACGTCTCTAGGTAGGCACCTCCAAGCGAGAAAAATGACCTCAAAGTTGGGGTCTTTTTGACCGATTTTTCGCGAATAATTCGAAAGCGGAAAAAGCAATGGAGTTGAGATTTTATCAGGAGATTCTACAAAGAAAGACACATCTTTTTATGTATTCGCGGTTCAATTTGGACCACTGGTTAGAAAGTTGTGGGCAAAAAACGATTTTTGGAGCAAAAACCACAAAAAATGTCATAATTCTGCTGTATGGAGGAATATGCAAAAACCGTCTCGCACGTGGTCGTTTCTACTCTTATACTAACTAAAAACACCACTTGGTCCAAATCCCTGACATAGCTACTTTACATGTCTTCCAGGCGTTTTACCCTTTTTACGTGCATTGGCTCTTAAGTGCCTGACTATTTTTTTGTTTATAAGTTCCACTGTCCTTTCGGACAGCTCAGGATACCCCTCGCTCTTTTCAGAGCCCTTCAATGGCTATTTTATGTACTACCCATACATGTAACAGGGGGGCTGGGGGTCTGCCCCCCACCCGACTTAGGCCAGACCCCCCCCCCCGAGACGTTTTCACCGACCCCCCCTCCGATTTTTCTGGAAAGTAAATTTTGGAGCAAATTTTTGCAATTTTTTACAATTTCACACACAAAAATTGCCAAAATCACCTGCAAAACAGCACTTTTTAGCTGTATTTCAGCCCAAATTAGCGATTTTTAGCCCAAAAATTGCGATTTTTGAGCGTTTTTTAGTGCCCACCCCCTGCCCCAAAATTTTGGCTCAGACCCCCCCCGGCCGGCGCCAGACCCGCCCAAACCCCCCTCCCCATCGGCGGATGACCTGTTACATGTATGGTACTAGTACCTATATTCTTTCAGAACTACTACCGCTACACCACTTGCGAGCTGAAACGGCTGACGAGCGTCAGTTTGTCGCCCCTCTACAGTCACTTTTCGGACACTGTGGCCGGCCTCTGCACCATTCGGGCCTATCGTCGTGCCAACAGGTACCCACCCACTCTACTTGTAACAGGGTCTGTCCTTTATCCCATGTCTATGCTGTGACTCGCAGTCACCTTAACCCCAGATTTTTAGCTGTTTCGAGCCCAGTTTAAAGGCTTTTTTGTGTCTGAAATTGCAAAAGAAATCGCAAAAAAGTTGCTCAAAAAATTACTTGCCAGAAAATCGGAGGGGGGTCGGAAAAATCGTCTCGATGGGGGTCTCATCCGGGTGGGGTCTGGCCTAAGCCAGCCTGTTGCATGTATGACCCCTACTTTCGCATTGCATTGGTACCGGTACCATGGTACCACTCCGTTCAGATTTCGTACCATGGTACCGGACCGGCACCCATGGCCATGGGATATAATGGTAGTACCACCACAGTCGCCGAACGTGGGCTACCATATATTATGGTGTCGGTACCATAAAGGCGTTAAGTGCCTAACTAATTCAGGTTGGAGGCAGAGTTGAGAGAGTATCTGAGCGACAACTTGCGGGCGCAGTTCAGCACGCTGGCATGCAGTCAGTGGCTGGCAGTGCGGTTGCAGTTGATCGGGGTGCTGATGGTCAGTTCGGTGGCTCTGATTGCCGTCCTCCAGCACAACTTCCACTCCGTCGATCCCGGTCAGTCCTTATCAGAGCTGTTTGTTTTCCGCTTTTTTTCCAATATGACAGAAAATTTTTTTAAACAATTTATTGCAGAATTCAACGAACTAGCGTGAGTTTTGTTACAAACTGCACTAATTTCATCTTTTAGAGTAGTAATTTGATTTTAAAACAGCAAAAATTTCTGCCAAAAACAACTAAGCTATGCTTGTAAGGCTTCTATTAACGTAAATTCAAAGCCATATGACAGTCAGGCACTTAACGCCGTTTATGGTACCGACACCATGTAAGGTGCCGGTACCATATATAGTACCGGTACCTTAGGTATTGGTACCATATATGGTACCGGCAGCTTATATGGTGTCAGTACCATAAACGGCGTTAAGTGCCTGCCAATTTAACCAGTTATTGTGCCTATTTCCTTTAAAAACTTGCTTCAGTTTGTTTCCGAGCCCCTAGGAAAAACCCCCAGCCCTGGTCCTTTACTCTACTGTCTGCCGAACCGAAATTGGTTGTACGTTCAGGTCTGGTAGGCCTGGCCATCTCATATGGTCTGTCGCTAACCAATATGATGTCTGGTCTGGTGCAGTACTTCACAGAGACTGAGAAGGAACTGGTGTCAGTGGAACGGGTCTCTCACTACATACAACACACCCCTGAAGAAACCGACACTCTCCTCTGCTCCGTACACGCTTCTTTAGCTCTCTTCTTTACCTTCTATTCAGAGTAGTTTAGCCGTCACTGGATTGGCCGAGAGAGCCGTCGATCCAGTTCCGACAGGTCTCGCTTCGCTATAATGCAGCTCTGCCGCTCGCACTAGACACAGTCAGCTTCAGAGTTTCCCCTGGAGACAAGGTCGGCATCATCGGACGCACCGGTATACACCACTAGTGTTGTTAGGCTCTTTTTTTTTAAAAAAAAAGCTTTTTTTTTGAAGGCCCATTTCGAAAATTTTTTATTTTATTCACAGTATGGAAATTTTGGGGGAAAATCGCTGAATTTAGCCTCAGATATACATTAGGAGTGCAGTTCTATCAATTTCTTGCCTATTCTAAGCCTAAAAATAGGTTTTGAAGGGCAGCAGCCACTCTGTGAGCCAGTGGCGTATCCAGGATTTTGGAAAGGGGGGGGTGTAAAATTTTGAAAGTGCCTGGTTGGGCCGCTGTCCAACCAGGGTAAGAAAATTTAGCAAAATTAGCCTTAAAAAACGCGTTTAAAACGCATTCCGAGCTTAAAATTAACAGAAATTACAAGTTTTAGTAGTTTATAATGGCCTGGTTGGGCTTCTGCCCGACCAGGGCAAGAAAATTTTGAAAATTTGGCCTTCAAAAACGCATTTAAAAGGCATTCTGAGCACAAAATTGACAGTTTTAGTACATAATTCATTAGTTTCTTATATTTTTGACAGACTTTTTCTTCCTACCTCCACCGCAAAGGGGGGTGTACACACCCTACACCCCCCCCCTGGATACGCCACTGCTGTGAGCAATGCTGCAGGTAGAATATCGACTCTCAGGCTGTAACACTATGTTTGAACCAAAGTATCAGCTTTTGTATTTAAAGTTGCTTCTGATGCATCCTTGCATCTCCTACAAGCTATATCTCATGCTAGGAAAAAATTTTGAAAAAAAAAATTTCGAAATGAATCATAAAAAAGGCTTTTTTTTGGCTTTCAAAAAAAAATTTTTTTACAACTCTATGCACCTATGCACCACCTAGGCCATTATTAGTCTGAGCAAAAGCAGTCCTATAATACCCAATACTTGCTGAGCTAGGCCAAAGACCAAAGTGGTGTTTCGGTGAACAGATGAATTCTGTATCATGATAGAAATCGTAAAAATACATTTAAATACAAAGTATAGGTAATAGTTACTGCTGTTCTACTTAGAAACCAGTCGGTATAAGAAATAATGGCTTAAATTCTGCTAACCATGCATGTAACAGGGGTGCAGGGGGATGCCCGCAGGCCAGGTCCACCCTGCAAGGGGACCCCCACCCCAAGACGATTTTTCCGACTCCCCTCCGATCCGGTACAATTTCAGACACAAAAATTGCCAAAATCTCCTGTAAAACAGTGGTTTTTAGCTGTATTTGAGGCCAAATTAGCGATTTTTACGGTTTTTAGCCGAAAAATTGCGATTTTTTTCGATTTTTTAGCGTTTTTAGTAGAGTGCGAACAATACCTAGAAAACCCAATACCAATACCTGAGACCCCCAATACCCAATACTTGCGTAGCTGGGCCAAAAATTGCATTTCACTGGACAGGTACATTCCAGTTGTGCACAACAGATTTTTGGCACTGCAACTAAAATTTTTAAGAGGCTTGTTTGGGCCGCTGCCCAATCAGGGCGAGAAAATTTTTGAAAAATTAGCCTTTCAGAAAGCCTTTAGAAGCCATTTTGGGCGTAAAATTAGCAGAAATTATCAGTTTTGGTACTTAATATTTCGTAATTCAGTCGTGCTTCTTACTTCCGGCAAATTTTTTCCTAACTCTGCCGGAACTTGTGTGCACCACCACAATAGCCATGTGTACGGTACTGGTACATTACGGTGACATTAGAAATGTCACCATTTTATTTCAGATAAGAACAGAGAAATTAATTACTGGTGTAGCGCTTAGAAAAGTGTACACTTTAGGAAATTCTACTAACGTTTAGTTGATTAGGCCGTCCATAAACGACGTCGTTCCAGAGGGCGAGGGGGTCGTCTTGAATGCGACGATAGACGACACACCAAGAGACGGAGGGGTTAGCAAAAAACGACATCACTTTTTTCGGAATTTTAGGGAACTTTGATTGTATTATTTTCAATTTAATTATATTCTGTCAAATTTTTCTACACACAGAAAAGCTTCCCAGAGTGGTTGTAGCGATCTATTCAATTCATTGTACATACAGTATGGTAACAAGAAAACATAACTACTAATTTTATTTTAAATTTTAAATCAATAAAAACTTTCGTCAAAAAAGAAAACATGACAGTACTGTATGTACTGTACTTTTATGGGGAGGGGGTTCCCAAGAAACGACGCAAGGTGATTTTGGGGGAAGGGGGGCCCCGAAAAATCGGAATTTTTGATGGATGGCTCTTTAACGCGAAAACAGCTTCCTAAACCGAATCTTCGATCAACTTTTTCGATTTTTTCAGATCAATTTTTCAGGTTAACGTCGAATTTTCTCTATTTTTACCTGTCCCAATTAGTATTGGGTATTGGGGGGGGGGGTAAAAACCCCAATACCCAATCCCAGTTCGCACTCTAGTTTTTAGTGCCCAACCCCCTCGTAGAATTTGGGCTCAGGCCCACCCCGGCCGGCGCCAGACCCCCAAGCCCCGTCCCCCTTTGGTGGATGACCTTTTACATGTATGCGGCTAACTTGCAATTAGTATTGGGTACTGGAACCCACGAAACCTGTCGACGCCTGGAAAACAGTAGCAGCACTCTATTAATTTTGTTTGCAATGCATATGCAGCTTCAGGTTCTGGCAAGTCGAGTCTGTTCCAAGCTCTCTTCCGCGCGGTCGAATTGGAAAGCGGCTCTATTTTCGTGGACGGAGCTGACATTGCAAAGATCGATCTCAAAACTCTACGGTACTATTCATTTTCCTTCTCACTTACTGCCTTCGCCTTAGCTGATTAAATTCAGATCTGCATTGTGCATAATTCCGCAGACTCCTCTGTTGTTCGAGGGCTCTCTGCGTCACAACCTAGACCTTTTCGGCAGCCACTCCGACCAAGAACTTTTGAGAGTCTGCGAGAAATGCCGTCTTGGTTGGTTTGTCCTATTTTTGGCCTGTTTTGTTAGGTTTTGTTCAATTTTCAGCTTCACTGCTGGACCGATTGGGCGGACTGGCAGGTGAACTGGGTCGAATGGGTGCCGGACTGTCGATCGGTCAGCGACAACTGGTCTGTCTAGGCCGGGCCATTCTCTCTGGAGCTACGGTGCGAAATTTCCATTCTCTTTTGGTCCTTATACAGTCAGGCACTTAACGCCGTTTATGATACCGTCACCATATAAGGTACCGGCACCGTATAATGGTACCCCTACATTCGCATTGGTACCGGTACCATGGTACCACCATTCATGTAACATGGTGGTCTGGGGGGCCCAGACCCCCCGGATGGTGACCCCCCCCCCGAGACGATTTTGCCGACCCCCTCCGATATTTCTGGCAAGTAATTTTTTGAGCAAATTTTTGCGACTTTTTACAATTTCAGACACTTTCCAAAATTTCAAAAATCGCCTGCAAAACAGCACTTTTTAGCTGTATTTCAGCCCAAATTAGCAATTTTTAGCCAAAAATGCGATTTTTGAGCGTTTGTAGTGCCCAACCCCCTCCCAAAATTTTGGCTCAGACGCCCCCCCGGCCGGCGCCAGACCCCCAACCCCCCTCCCCCTTCGGCGAATGACCTGTTACATGTATATGGGTACCACTCTGTTCAAATTTCGTACAATATGGTAGTGACATCATGGTACACATACCTTGGCATTGGTACCGGTACCATATGGTACCACTCTGTTCAAATTGCGCATCATATGGTAGTGGTAATGGTACCCATACCTTCGCATTGGTACCGGTACCATTTGGTACTACTCTGTTCAAATTTCTTCGTACCATATATGGTAGTGTTACCATATGGTACCGGCACCCATGGCCATGGGTAGGGTACCATATGGTGACGGTACTATATGGTGGCGGTACCAAATGGTACCACCACGACCACAGTTGGCAACGTTGGCACAGGCCATATAGTATATGGTGCCACTACCCTAGGTAGCGGTACCATATATGGTGACGGCACCATAAACGGCGTTAGTGCCTGACAGTTATAGCTGAGCTTTTTTAGATAATTTGTATGGATGAAGCCACATCACAGATGGACCGCGGCAGCGAGATTGAGATTCAGAAGATTTTAAGCGAACAGTTTCCCAGCTGCACGCTGCTTACAGTAGCGCATCGACTGGATACGGTAGCTGACTACGGTAGAGTGATTGTAATGGAGAAGGGAAAGGTTGTGGCCGACGGCAAGCCCAGAGATGTGCTGGGAATGATTGACTGATGATCATGCTCTGCACTTTATTCCCTTATATATGCTAGCACTGCAGTGTAAAATCTATCACCAACTCTTGTGTGCTGTTCAGCTTCGGTAGGTTCTGGGGCGGCCTGGCTGTGAAGGTGAACTCAAAGCTGTTGGGCTGCTGCTGCATCACTGACAGGTGCTTGTCCAGCACTTCGCACAGCTCCTTTAGTACCTTCTCATCTGTGGGGCTATGTGGCTTGGCCAGGTTGGCCACCAGCTGATAAGCAAACAGAAACAAGCTCAGCTTGAACATAACAAAGCTACTGACTCACTGAAAGGACTGGTCAACTTTAGCTCACTGACCAATGCTTTTATACAGGTTTCCTGTGAATAAAGGCAACTCTAATAACAGCTAATGGGTTATCTTGCCTCAGAGAGAAAGTGTTTGCTTTCTTGTGGCTGATATTATCGGCCGTTTGACGCACTTGTACCTGTTGACGTGCAAGTCCTGCATTGAGTTATGCAGCGAACCAAGTAAATGGAGTGTTCCATTTAGATGGTTTTAAAAAGGTTTAAAACCTTTTATTATTACAAAAAAAGGTTTATTACAACGCACATGAACACCGACCGGACAGACCAGTGTAAAGAACCCATAAAGGGCCACATGCGAGGCAATCACCGGGGACGAACCCCTACTATGTGTCTAACGCTGGGTGCATGGCAGGCAGAGTTGCTACCACTACACCACAGACGCAGACTCAGAAGGTTTTACTGCATTGTGTGGATATTTCACTTGGTTTTCACAACTACATCCTGCACATTTACAAAAGCATGACAGTGGTAGAGTTGGTCACAAACTCAGCTCACAGATAATAAGCATTACATGTGTCCTATGCACAATTTCACATGTTACATACAGTCAATCAATCCAGATGAGTAATGACAGCCATTGGCCTCTCCATGAATGCCGCGTTAATTGCTACTTCAGCAGTTTGACGCAGAGAACGTTCACTTTTTGTCAACAGGTTAAACGATGAACTGGCTGACATTCTACGCGTCTTTCCATGTGGTTTCCGAAAACAGACCAGTTTGAAAAGGCTTCGAACTGTTTTGTCAAATTTCAAATGAACAACGGCTCTGGAGGCACTGGAAAACATGAACAAAAAGTTGACCACCTCTGCAGACAGCAGATAAAACTCCGACCTTAAACAGAGAACTACATAGTTTTCACTCTTATGTTAGAGAACAGAAGCAACACACCAACTTGTACCATCATATAAGGGCTGTGGATAGAAATTCTCCAGTACAGCAAGGATCAAGTGAGGGAAGTTACAGCTGAGATGAGCTGTAACCAAAACCAGAAGCCTAATTCTACTTCGGCGTTCTTGAGCCAACGAGCGCCGAAGCATCTTGCCTGTTGAACAATTTGATCTCTAAAACTAGCAGTCATGTCACTGTCAATATTACAGTTATTAGCACACATGCTTATACCTTCCTTAGCTGTTTGCTTGACCCGCGAGCAGACAGTATAGCATCCACTGCACATTCACCTTGCCGTCGTGACCTTTTTCGCCTGAGGTATGTGCCGATATTGAGGACAACCAATATTGCAAAGAAGCCAAATACATGGAAGCTTATCACTATCAAGTTGTAGGTTTGATAAAATGAGGTGAACAAGAATTCGGTGGCAGCAGTGCCGTGCCTCAGGAAATAGTCTGGACAGTTGGGGAAATAAATCGAAGTAAACGCGAATACCGTGGGAATGTGGCTGATAATGGCGGCTGCCACCGACAGCATAGACATAATTACTTGTCCTTTTGTAGATTGGAAAGTCCTGAAGCATCACTACCTTGCAACAGTGAAATCGAAAGAAACATACAGGACTGTATAGCTCAGCTAATGAGTGACAATGCATTTCTGCCTACCTTTGCATTGCTCCCGATTTCCTGTGGGAGGCTTGAATCCACTTCTGTACTGAAGACAGAATCAAAAACATTGGGATAGCCATTTGAACAATCTTTGTTTCGATGGCAATCTCCAACTTGTACGCATGCACCACGTCGTATGCAAATTTAATACGAAATTGTTTGGCTAGACTGCTGACACCGAATAAGACGATGTAGGAAAAGCAGAGGAGCAAGTCGAACAAAGCCAAAAAGGCCAGAAACGGCTCCTTGAAAGGTCGCAGCCAAAAACTAACCACCAAAAGACCATTGAGGAAGAGGCCGCTGAGGGCAAACAGCGTTCCAGCGAAAAGCAGAGTAAGTAGAAATATATTTAAATGGACAGGATAAGCACATCTGGGTGCAGCAGGATCAGTGAGATTCTGGATAGTAGAATTAAAAATTTTATCCATTCTTTGTGCACACTGCAAATACTCGACTAGAAGAAACAATTCTTCGCATTGACTCGAGGCTCCTCAAACTTGGAAGATTTAATCGAAACTTTCAATTCGAATAGTGAGTATAAATAAATATAGGGTACGACTTGTAAGCCTGCTCAGCTGAATGGGCCGTTGGATTACAGACAGGCTGGAATTAAACGTCTATTGTGTGATATATGTGGTGTGACAGCCAGTCTGCCGATCAATCCGCTCTAATTGGCAACCAAATTAATTACTACATATGTACTAATTTGCAATTATATGAGTTCAGCCAGGCATGAGCAAAGGAAAAGGGGACTAAGGGGCGGTTGTCCCTTCCCTACCCATACGTGGGCCAGAAATCTTAAGATTAAGAGTCAGTCTCTGGACCAATCGAGTTTTAGTATTCAGACCCAAAATTGAAACTTTGGCCTAGAGAGCTGTAAGTTGGTACACTAATACATATCGATAGGTTATGTAACCACCGCAAAGGATTTCCCGATTCGACGCTCCACGCTCGAGATACAGCCGTCTGAAAATCGGCTCGCTTAACTATGGGACAAAAATTTCGAACTTGAATTTCTTTCCTGCTAAAACCAGTTAGGACCTAGAATTTGGAGATTTTACGTAACTTTTAGAGTACTTTAAGAATTTTTGGTCGGTTTTCGATTTTGACGAAAAAAATTTTTTTCGACCCCCTTCCCGCCCCCCTAGCTCGTCTGGAACCCCCCTATATGGGTTTTTTTATTTCAGATTATTGTAGCGCCATTTGTTGGCTACAGATCGGTGCCAAGCACGATAGCCCACGGCCCGGGGTTTTGGAGTAAATTAACTTCAAATGGCTGAAAATCGCATTTTTTTCCAGTTTTACTGTGGAACAAAATTTCGAACTTGAATTTCTTTCCTTCTAACAGTTGGGACCTAGAATTTGGGGGTTTTACGTAACTTTTAGAGTACTTTAAGAATTTTGGGTCGGTTTTCGATTTTGAGGAAAAAATTTTTTTTCGCACCCCTTCCCGCCCCCAGGCTCGTCTGGAACCCCCCATATGTGGGTTTTTTTTATTTCAGATTATTGTAGCGCCATTTGTTAGCTACAGATGGGTGCCAAGCACGATAGCCCGCGACCCGGGGTTTTGGAGTAAATTGACTTCAAATGGCTGAAAATCAGATTTTTTCCAGTTTTACTATGGGACAAAATTTGCGATTTTCAGCCATTTGAAGTCAATTTACTCCAAAACCCCGGGCCGTGGGCTATCGTGCTTGGCACCAATCTGTAGCTAACAAATGGCGCTACAATAATCTGAAATAAAATTACCCACATAGGGGGGCTCCAGACGAGCTAGGGGGGCGGGAAGGGGGTCGAAAAAATATTTTTTCGTCATAATCGAAAACCGACCAAAAATTCTTAAAGTACTCTAAAAGTTACATAAAATCCCCAAATTCTAGGTCCCAACTGTTTTTAGCAGGAAAGAAATTCAAGTTCGAAATTTTGACCAATAGTAAAACTGGAAAAAAAATGCGATTTTCAGCCATTTGGAGTCAATTTACTCCAAAACCCCGGGCCGTGGGCTATCATGCTTGGCACCAATCTGTAGCTAACAAATGGCGCTACAGTAATCTGGAATAAAAAAAACCACATACGGGGGGTTCCAGACGAGCTAGGGGGCGGGAAGGGGGTCGAAAAAAAGTTTTTTCGTCAAAATCGAAAACCGACCAAAAATTCTTAAAGTACTCTTAAAATTACGTAAAATCCCCAAATTCTAGGTCCCAACTGTTTTTAGCAGGAAAGAAATTCAAGTTCGAAATTTTGTCCCATAGTAAAACTGGAAAAAAAATGCGATTTCAGCCATTTGAAGTCAATTTACTCCAAAACCCCGGGTCGCGGGCTATCGTGCTTGGCACCGATCTGTAGCCAACAAATGGCGCTACAATAATCTGAAATAAAAAAACCCATATAGGGGGGGTTCCAGACGAGCTAGGGGGGCGGGAAGGGGGTCGAAAAAAAATTTTTTCGTCAAAATCGAAAACCGACCAAAAATTCTTAAAGTACTCTAAAAGTTACGTAAAATCCCCAAATTCTAGGTCCCAACTGTTTTTAGCAGGAAAGAAATTCAAGTTCGAAATTTTTGCCCCATAGTTAAGCGAGCCGCAGGAAGTTGAAAGTTGGTGCACTGATACCCCTTGATGAGTTGTTAAACCACTGCAAAGGAATACCGAATTCGACGCTCCACGCTCGAGATATAACCCCGCGAAAATCGGCTCTCTTAACTATGGGACCAAAATTTCAAACTCGCATTTCTAACTTACCAGTTGGAGTTTGAAGTTGAAAATTGTGGATTTTACATAACTTTTTGAGTACTTTAAGATTACATAGTCCAATTTCGCTTTTGAGTAAAAAAATTTTTTTCGACCTCCTTTGGCGCCCCATAGCTCGTCTGCAACCCCCCCTAGTCATATCTTTTTATTTCAGATTATTGTAGCGCTATCAGTTAGCTACCTTTTGGTATAAAATACGCCGAGCCAGCTGCCCGCGTTTTTGAGAAATATGGCTTCAAAGTTGAAAAACCCCAGACTTTTGCATTATTTTTTTGTGCATAAAATTTCCAACTATGATTTCTAACCTACCAGTTGGAGTTTGAAGTTGAGAATTGTGGATTTTGCACAACTTTTGGAGTACTTTAAGATTACGCAGTCCAATTTCGCTTTTGAGTAAAAAATTTTTTTTCAACCTCCTTTGGCGCCCCATAGCTCGTCTGCAACCCGCCCTAGTCATATCTTTTTATTTCAGATTATTGTAGCGCTATCAATTACCTACCTTTTGGTATAAAGTACATCGAGCCAGCTGCCCGCGTTTTTGAGAAATATGGCTTCAAAGTTGAAAAACCCCAGACTTTTGCATTATTTTTATGGCATAAAATTTCCAACTCTGATTTCTAACCTACCAGTTGGAGTTTGAAGTTAAAAATTTATAGTTTTTACACAACTTTTAGAGTACTCTAAGATTACGCAGTCCAATTTCGCTTTTGAGTAAAAAATTTTTTCTCAACCTCCTTTGGCGCCCCATAGCTCGTCTGCAACCCCCCCTAGTCAGATCTTTTTATTGCAGATTATTGTAGCGCTATCAATTACCTACCTTTTGGTATAAAGTACATTGAGCCAGCGGCCCGCGTTTTTGAGAAATATGGCTTCAAAGTTGTAAAACCCCAGACTTTTGCATTATTTTACGCACAAAAATAATGCAAAAATTCGGGGTTTTTGAACTTTGAAGCCATATTTCTCAAAAACGCGGGCCGCTGGCTCCACGTGTTTTATACCAAAAGGTAGGTAATTGATAGCGCTACAATAATCTGAAATAAAAAGATATGACTAGGGCGGGTTGCAGACGAGCTATGGGGCGCCAAAGGAGGTTGAAAAAAATTTTTTTACTCAAAAGCGAAATTGGACTATGTAATCTTAAAGTACTCAAAAAGTTATGTAAAATCCACAATTTTCAACTTCAAACTCCAACTGGTAAGTTAGAAATGCGAGTTTGAAATTTTGGTCCCATAGTTAAGAGAGCCGATTTTCGCGGGGTTATATCTCGAGCGTGGAGCGTCGAATTCGGTATTCCTTTGCAGTGGTTTAACAACTCATCAAGTGGTATCAGTGCACCAACTTTCAACTTCCTGCGCCAAAGTTTCAATTTTGGGTCTGAAGAATGAGACTCGATCGGTTCAGAGACTGACTCTTAATTTCTTTATTGTTTGGTGAGGCTATAAATCACATCACGTTGACATATCGATCAGAAAAAAACAGATAACTAGCAAGCATGGAAGAACTAATTAAGATTGAAGTTTGCTTATCATTAAACAGGGACCAAAATTTGTTAAGAGTATGTGTACCTGACTAACACAGTCAGGCACTTAACACCGTTTATAGTACCGACACCGTATATGGTGCCAGTCGGTACCATGTATGGTACCGGTACCTAGGGTAGTGGTACCATATATGGTACCCCTACCCATGGCCGTGTATATTATACGGTACGAAATCAGAACAGAGTGGTACCATAAATAGTATCGATCGATACCGGTACCAATGCGAAGGTAGGGGTTACTGGTCCGGTACCATACATGTATATGGTGTCGGTACTATAAACGGCGTTAAGTGCCTGACTGTAACAGTTAAGAAGCGAAATTTGCTTATTATCAATCACATCAAAATTCAAATGTACCAAGAAAAGAAGCCACACCAATTTGACAAGATAACTGAGAGAAAGCATCTATATAAACCAGTAAACTTCAAAATAGAGTCAAAACCACAGCCCCCACTGCTACTAACAGCCATCCGAGATAGGAGGGCTTTCCAGAGCTGTTGCATTTGTCCTTTCCGGTGCACTGACAGGCAGCCACCAATTGTTTGACCTCCGGATGCACTTGCTTGTAGAGGTCGGGCACTTTGTAGCTGGTTGGTATTTGAATGCAGCCGTCTTTATCGAATTTTGCACCGGTCAAGCCAAGCAATTTGAGAACCGTGGGGTTCATCATTGTGCCGCAGTTGGCGTGGAACCGCTCGTATCCGTCTGGCAACACTCACTTGATACACCCCTTGTCAGTTACTAATAAAGTAGTCCTATACAATAGGCTTAATAAAGCTCTAAATAAGGCAGCTCAACCCTGAGCCTATAAGCATACCGTATTGTGCTGTTTATAGTACCCGGGTACTATATATGGCACTTAGGGTTTTGTGAAAATAAAATTGAATCCATTTATAGTACCCGGGTACTATATATGGCACCTATGAAATCTGCTCTTTAAGAAACTAACAATAGTATGTGAAGTTCTTTGCTCAAATTACCGATTCTATGTAAAAAATAGGTTATGTACATGCATCAGAACCTCGTATGATTGCATTATCTACTGTTTTTCTTCATACAAACAAGGTTTACCACCAAAAATACTGTGTTTTTCGCACATTTTGTATTTATAACAGCTCATTTCAGAATAAAAATCTGTCTCCATTTATAGTACCCGGGGTACTATAAGCGGCACTTAGTGCCATTTATAGTACCCGGGGTACTATAAATAGGGGGGTACTATAAACAGCACTATACGGTACGTTTTGAAGTAGGGTTGGATAGTGTCTCTAATAAGATTGATGGAGCAAGCTAAAAGCTGACCAAATGATATACAACAGGCACGCCAGTCTAACACGAACAACAAGTGCTTATCCCCTAAATAAGACGGTACCCATATGGAGCCATGGCGCAAATACGCGATTTTGTGAATTTCCCACCCCAAAAGATCAATGACGACGAATCAATCTGCAACCAAATTCGCAGGCGTGCGAAACAAAATGGCGTATAACGCATGTTTAAACATTCTGCGAATGAAGTGAGTTTCGGATGGCGAAAATTTTTGCGATTTTGCGTCGATCCGCTAATGAGTCATCGGGGATTTCAGGCGATACAGCTGTTCCTGCGAATTTATTGGTCGTCGTGAAGGGGTTATCACTGCAGTCTTTAATGATTTGTTGACCTTCACGCTATCCATAACCCCTGTTTGAATTGAAGCACATATCATCTCCGATCCGACGTGCGGGGACCTTACGGCCTACGATCAGCAGACTCGTAGTCCATTTCGCAGCCCCCGATGTCGTCATCTCGGACGTTTTTCCCTTCTTTCACTATGTACAACTGCTAGGGATGCTGGGGCCGCCGTGACTCAGAGGCATTCCTACATATATAGGCAACGATCGACCAAAGCAAACTTCAACCCGGAACCGGACCGGAATTACCCCAGTTCCGGGTGGAACCGGAAGTTTTCGGAGGCTAAAAATTCTAAATTTCTCCCAGAACTAAAAATTCTAGCTGAAAACTACAGAAGACAGTTACAGGGTGCTTTCCTAAAGTTAGAACTTGTAGAACTGCCATCAAACATTACTGTTTTACATGTCCAAGTAATGTTTACATACGGTACTGTTTAAACACCAAAACATTGATTTAGGTTTAGTTTACTGATTTCTCAGAGAATCCTGCATTCCCCATACAGGACCCCCAATACACCCTTGATGATGTTGCGTTTTTTTAGATTTGTTGTGCTATCTCTTTAAGACGTCTGTTTCTTTTAAATTTCGGCTTTAAACTACCGAAACAACTGAAAGTTTCCATCTGAAACTACTGTAATTGTTAAGCACCATTTGGACTGTAGAAAATTATCGACACTTTTGTGTGCGCTTCTGAGAAAAAAGCAGTGATAGCAATGAAAATTGTTGCCTAAAACAAAGTTTTTAGGTGATTTATTAATAGTGTTTAGCGTTATTGCATGGAATTTAGCAGGTTTGCTTCCACAAAGAGCGGAAAATCAAAAAGTTCCGGTTCCGGCACCCTTCAGCACCGGAACCGGAACTGCCAGTTTCGGCCGGAACCGGAATTCCGGTCGATCGGTATCTATAGGTTTAGGCCAATCATCTCATGCTACATACATGTACAGGGTGTGCCAAAAAAACAACCCAGCAGAGTTTTTGCTGTAGTAACCGCAAATCTCAACCGATTTGAATGAATCCTTTTTTAAATGAAGGACAAATAAATTCTTGAAAGATTGATGTACCGTTTATTAAGATAGCCTGCTTAGTTCCTGAGATATTTGTCCTCAAAGTCAAAACAGAGATTTTGGCAATGAACAAGAGTGATAAAGAACAACCCAGCAGATTTTTTACTTTTGCAATCATGAATCTGAACCGATTTGAATGAATCCTTTTTTGAATGAAAGACTGATAAATTCTTCAAAGATTGGTGCAATTTTTATTGAGATTCACAGTTTAGTTCTTGAGATGTTTACCTTCTAAGTCGAAACAGATTTTGGCAAAGAACAAGAGCGATTCCGTTGCGTTTCATAATAAAGCAGATTCCTACTGCTAGGGCTAATGATACTTCATTGTTGAAGTAAACCGAGTTTCTGTGTCACATGTAAAGCCTCCAAGAGCCCTTAGCAGTAGCAGGAATCCGTTTTATTACGAAGTGCAGAATAATAAAAAAATTCCTCTTGTTCACTGCCAAAATCCCTTTTTTTTATTTTGAGAGCCAATATCTCAGCAACTAAGCAGAGTACATTAATGAAAATTTCACCAGTCTTTTAAGGATTTATTTATCTTTCATTTAAAAAAGGATTCATTCAAATCGGTTGAGATTTGCGGTTGCTACAGCGAAAAATCTGCTGGTTTGTTTTTTTTGGCACACCCTGTAGAATTAGCGAAGTACCTTTGTTTAAGTAATCGGTTTTGGAGCAGGTGGAAACTTTACCACAGTCCTTCACTCTACAATCGTCCACCGACTGAGCTGCGTTGCACTTGTAGCACTTGAGTGCCACACAACCTAAGCAATTATGTATTAGAGTTGAAACAATAGATATCTAATCTAGCAAGCTACCATCAAATATTATGGTGCTGGACAAGAAAAGCTGCAGTGCTATAGTCAACATGGTACGGTTAGTAGGCAAGTAAGCGTGGTGGCCTATGTATGTAGCTTGGCAAGACTTTAGCCGGCTTCAGAATGAATGGAAGAAATGCATGGCATTAATGCTTCGGCCGACCGCGACACAGGTTGTTTGTATGAGCTCTTGCTGCATTATTATTAGTGCTTGTCTCAAGAACTGCTCACTCTGAATGCTGTTAAGATTATTTTACTTAAAAACTGCATTATACAGTGTATCGGCGAGAAAAGACTCCAATTCAATGGCACCATTATTCTGCCAATATCTACCCTCTACGTAGGACAGTGTTGGTAGAACCTAAATTACAGAAATTGGCACCCGAACCATCAATTGGTTGGGTACCCTATTTTGGATGCATAGGGCTTCTTTATTAACTTTTATTCGAATTGTAGTGTTGAACAGGAAAACCAAACTGCAATTAGCAGGTACAGTCATGTCTCGTTAATCCGGACAAGTTGGGACTGGCCTGGAATACCAAATTTCGAGCCCGCCCGGATAACATTTTGCGCCGAACGGCCCGGCCCGTTCCGGGAAAGCTAAAATCGCTTGTGCGAGAACTACGTACAGTACAGTAACAGCCTAATTTGGGTTTCAAAAGCCCTAAATAACCCTAATTTGCCATTGCTCAACATTGCATTGCCAACCAGGACGCAACCGAGAGGGGTGGGTGACTTCATGTAGTCTCGATTTGAAGCAAATGGGCTTATATTTTCTCAACTTCACTTAGATGAACGTTTAGATTAGAGAAGGTAGCTACCGTTTAAGTCAGGGCTTTCCAATTTTTCAAATGCCAAATGGCAACAGTATCCTTTGACATCTTATTAAGAGTTTATAAGGGTATAACACTTATCGACTCGAACTTTTATGACTATCTATCATCACTCAAGTGATATGGCAGCAACAATCCATGATAAAAACACTTTGGTTTTATCTTTAACGAAATGCCACCCAATCATGACTTCTATATAAAAACGAAGACTATACGTACGTACATGTACGTAGTTGTAGCTTCTTCTTCTTCTTCTTTTATTCAGCGAATTGCCTTGGCATAGTATCTAGCTCATCAGTATAAAGAAAACTAAGAAAATTATCAATTGTTTTGTTACTGTATGCAGATGTTATTTTAATAAAAACGTCATTTTACATGGCATTAAAACTCAAAAATTTCCGCTTTAACTCTTCAAAAATTGAAATTCGGAGGGGTAGCCAAATTTAATTAGGGGAAGGGGTCAGGAAATTATTACAGGCGATTATCAGGAGGGAGGGGGACCGAAAATGGGCAAAAATACCATGTACGTTGCACGCCGCCATACGCCGTTCCTACTTTCCCAGTTCCGACTTATGTAATAACATTCACTATCTTTTATACAGACAGGTCTCTGGCAAAACATACAAGAATAGCTTCGTAACAATGCTCAATGGGTAGACCTACGTTCGTTTCATGCTAGGCTTAGGTTCAAGCTTAGGCTGAGGTTCAGTACCGCATATGTACTTCCAAAGTTCAGCTTATTTAGTCAACATGTGAGTTGAGTGCATCTGTAAAAGCTAAAGTACTTGCATGTCTAGTTTGTTTGTTTGTTTGTTTAGGGGCCGTCCATAAACTACGACGTTCAGAGAGGGGGGCTGGGGGTACCCCGAAAAACGTCGCAGAACGTCGGAGGGGGGGGGGTGGGGGATTGAGGCAAAACGTTGACGTATTTTTGGCCTCTTTTGGTAAGGTTTGACGATTGCAGAATAAGCAAGAATGCAGAGAAAGTCAAACGGTTTTTGACACATTTTTGTAGTTGTACAACATCAGTATGTTAGCGTGATTTGTCATACATTGTTAAATAAATTCTTGAAAGATTGGTGAAACTAACTGGTAAATACGTATGTGCACAGGCATGAATTTTTCTATTATTCATTTGTGATTACGCAGTCCGAAAAGCAGCTTCAGATTTTGAACGAAAATTCGAAAATTTTATTTCGGGGGGGGGGGGGGTCCTCTCAAACGTCGTAATTTTTATGGGGGGTGATGATGAAAACGTCGGTAAACGTCGGAAGGGGGGTGGGGGTGCAAAATTTTGAATTTTTGAACGTCGTAGTTTATGGACGGCCCCTTATGAGTTCCACTGTCCTTTCGGACAGCTTAGGACACCCCTCGCTCTTTTCAGAGCCCCTCAATGGGGTAGCCCTGTCTACAAACAACCCTCCCCCTTGCTGTCATTAGGTGCTTAGGCAGCGCCGGTTCGGTTCCCATTTACCTACTGGCCATCACCGGCTTTCGGCGGTCTGGGTTGGGCTTTACGTCGACTACTTCCAGTCGCTTCGACCGGTTTCGAACCCACAAACAACCGCTCTCACGGATGCCGGGGCCGCCGTGACACACGAGATAGCGTAAACTACCCGTGGCCAAGACGCGACCTGTTGCCCTCAGACGTGCGTTAAGGCGCTAACAAACGAAAAACCCGTTTAATACCAGACCGGTCGAGGCAGTGGAGATCGTTCTGTGTACAGTCAGTCCGACCGCTTGACCATGGCCCGTTCTATGGCTTCTTCTACAACTGGAATACAGACTCTACTACAGTTTCTCTGACCATAATAAAACCGACAGACCAATTGCAGTGAACGTTATTTCGAGTACGTGCGAACATTTGTAGTTGTTTTGATGTTGTTTGAGTAAGAAGTATTGAATTGAACATTTATTTTCCAACTTTGTTCGCCATTTCTGAGCTGATGAGAACCAGACTCCAATACAATGTACATAGCGTACAAGATTTGCGGCAGAATAACACCCGAATACACGCTCCAAGACACAAAATGGGCAAGCGCCTCCAAAGAGTCTGAAAAGCGTTCCTAGGGTCCTCTTGGCCTCTACACAGTCGGTTTGGGTTTGCTGTACGAACGACAATCAATCAATACATCAAGATAGCGATGTGACTTGCTCAATATCCAGCCCATCCAATAGACCTTGGAAGTTTTGAAGCTGTTTATCAAAATTTTGCACCCACACCCTCCAGACGTTTTCAGCAGAATCCCCTAAAAGCTACAACGTTCCTGGCTGACACCCCCTCTAAACTTGGTACTGTGTCCAATATTGGAAAATGTGCCGGGATTTGGAAATGGCAACTGCTCTCTGGCTATGACCGCTGCGTCTCTGTAAACACAGACCTGTAAAACGCGTTCTTGTACAAAACAAAAAAAAAGCAATTTTCAAGTCTTGTATATAGAAAGCTCAGCGCGCGCCAAATTTAAACGTATAAACTATTATTTGGTACGAATAAACTGTCAATAATACATTTTTGCGGGCTTTGGCGCGCTGCCGCGCTTTCAAGATTTGAAGTTCTTGTACCGATTTTCCAACAAATCCTGATAATGGCGCGTTCCTTAAGTGAAACGCATGCTTTTCGACCTGATTTTTGAGGTTTTAACCTTTTTTATCACATAAACTGTTGAGCTTTGCTTGTAATGCAGTTGCCGACAAAAGCTTCAGCTACTATGTACCTAAAAACGTTGACGTTTCCGATGCCAACCTCCCTCCCCTGCCACCTTCAAAACACCTCTCTCTCTCTGAACGTGGTAGTTTACGGACGGTCCCTAACATAATATGCCGATAAATATGTATCAATTTCGTTGGTACCAAAGTGGGAGGAGTGGAATTTAGAAGGCTACATACAATGTAGGAAACAGTGTGACCAACTAAGGCGCTCAGCGTTTTAGCTCCCCTAATTCGTAAACTTTAACCCTTCAGAAACTACTACATGAGTGTGGTCTGTTACGGCGCAAACAGTAGTTGGTAAGCTTTTCTATGGGTACAAACTGAACTCTATTCGCAGATCTACACATAAAATGGTAAAAGGAGATTCGCCAAATGCATAGAACAGTCAGGCACTTCACGCCGTTTATGGTACTGGCACCATACTGTACGTATATGGTACCCCTGCCGGTGGCCATGGGTGCCGGTACCATACAGTATATGGTACGAAATCTGAACTGAGTGGTACCATATATGGCACCGGTACCAATGCGAAGGTAGGGGTACCGTATATGCTGCCGGTACCTAATATGGTACCACCACAGGCCCGAACGTGGGGCTACCATATTATGGTACCACTACCCTAGGTACCGGTACCATAATGGTACCGGCTCCTTATATGGTGTCGGTTACCATAAACGGCGACTGTAGAACATAAAACAGTAAGAAGGCATTATACGTACGTAGGTTAAACGGACAAAACGTCATCAGAATGACAGTACCTTATAGAGATGTTCACGAGCCTGAAAAAGCACGGCTCGGCTCGCGAGCCCAGATCGAGCGAGTTTATCCAGGTTAGAAAGCCCAGAACGCGCTACAAACTGAAAAATGTGTAAAATTAAATCGAACTTTGAAAATATTCTTTTTGGAGGCTAATGTTCGTTTAATTTCTATGTTTGCCACATTATTTTAGCTATCAATCATAACAAAATTACGTAATTACTGAGCAAAAGCTTTAGGTATTGATTTTATGGTGTTACTTTTCAATTTTCCGAGCTTTCCGCCAAATTTAAAGCTCGCGAGCCGAGCTCGAGCGAGCTTGGAGGTGCACACAAACGAGCTGACCTAAATAGAGCTCACAACAATCCAGCCGAGCCGTGATTTTTAGGCTCGTGAACATCTCTAGTACCTTACAAATATCTATGCACAGCGTTACTAGCAACTGGATTCGGAAACTGAGAAGCAGACACAAAAACGTGGCCTTTCTTTTAGATCAGTCTGGCCCGATCACCGTTAAAATGTTTCCGATAGGAATAAAGGACAGAAGGTTCTGTTTTAGCAGAAAATCCGAGAACCATTGTTTATCGTATCGAGGGTTCCATTAGAGCTTCCACTGTATGCAAATATCGAAGGCTGCTGCCATCGCAGCCTTATAGACTGGCAGTCCCTGCCGTCATTCGAGATAGCAGCATCCGTGCTGAGAGTACGATTCTTTCTACTGTTCGTCGTCTTGGCTTTCGTCAATTGCTAATTTCTCAGTCGCATCTTTATTCTCACTTAGCTGAGCTGGTTATTTCTCTAGTCGCTCGATTTTGCTCAGTTAGCTGGTTCTGGTCGCAATGGCCGACAGGTAAAGCCAACCTATCTTTGCTGCTTTTCGTTCTCTTCCTAAAACAGTCTGCCATTAAATTTGGCAGTTTACGGCACTGGCACCCTATACGGTGCTCATACATGTAACAGGTCATCCGCCGAAGGGGAGGGGGTTGGGGAGTCTGAGCTCAAATTCTAGGAGGGGTTGGGCACTAAAAAATGCTCAAAAATCGCAAATTTTTCGGCTAAAAATCGTCAAAAATCGGTTATTTGGGCTGAAATACAGCGAAAAACGGCTGTTTAACAGGCGATTTTGGAAATTTTTGTGTCTGAAATGGCATAAAATCGGAAAATTTTGCTTAACAAATTATTTGCCAGGAAAATCGGAGGAGGTTGGAAAAATAGTCTCGGGGGGGGGGGGGGGTCTGGCCTAAGTCGGGTGAGGCAGGAGGGCAGACCCCAGACCTCCTTGTTACATGTAATACATGATGGTGCCACATACCTATAGGTACTGGTACCATAATCCATAATATGCAGCAGTGCACATAAAAAATGTCCTCTCCACTTTTTCGGGTTCACTAAAATCACTCTTTTTCACTCAATTCTCAACGAATTTGAATCAAATTTGGAGGGTAGGTGCCCAATTAGTCCGGCTACCTGTCTTAGCGTTTCGGCTCGAAAATTCGAATTCTGGCCGGAAATTTAAACGAAAAAAACGAAAATCATATGGTCTCATAAAAACGGCTCTTACTCAAGAAATGCAAAAGCTACGCCCGTGAAATCTCGGCCGCTTATAGACCCAATATAGTGCAATTTTATGTAGAAGTTTAAAAACCCTCGCTCAAAGTACGCGCCAGAATCCGATTTTTAAAGTTGGCAAAAATCGGGATTCATCCATTTCTAAAGCTAACATCTTGAGGTTGACTAAAATTCTGGCACAGTTACGAAGACCCATTGGGCACCACTCTACAAATTTGGTTGGTCAGGTATAGACAGATATGCAAATAATAGGTATTTCAGAGCCACCATCGTCTCGCCGCCGCGTCTTTTGAACGGGCAGATGCAGGCACGTGTTGCTTGCGAAGAAGTAAGTTGTTCTGTTATTTAAGCTATCTTCGCACCTACCTGCTTCTTGCTTCCTTTCCCACAACCGCTTACCACATTGTTCAGCAGATTGCTGCGCCCGACCGACCATCCATGTCCTCTGCCATGTTATGAAACAGGCGCTACATGAAGATTTTTTGATAGAAGTAGCAAACAATCAAGCCATCATAGGTGTGAGCGGTTTGAGGTGACAGTCAGTAGTCCCCATTGTAGGAGTCTTGACTGAAGGTGCAATTTTTTCGGCGGCAAATTCGATTTGGTAGTTTTCGAATCTTTGACAAAACCGTTACAAAACCAGATTTTGAGCTAAATCTTGTCCAAAAACAAAGTTGAAATTTGGGTTCCGGTACGTAGAAGGTAGTAGAGTAGCAGAATTGACTTCGAAGAGTTAAAAATGCATCTGGGGTTCTGACTCCCGATCAGCCGACACAGAATCGCAGCTTTGCCGGTAGTTTACGCTACCTCGCGCGCTACAGCGGCCCTGGCATTGGTGAGAGTGGTTGTTTGCGGGTTCGAAACCAGTGGAAGCCACTACAAGTAGTCGTCAGAAAAGAATGTCGTTGGGGTAAAGGGGCGCGGTCCCCAAACCTGATTTTCCGGCAAAAGTCCCCCAGCCGATTTTGGGGGACCTGAAAACCCACTTTTGGGTTTCAAAGTAAAGAATTTTAGTCCAGACAATCATTCTGCAGCGCAAAATTGGGTTTTCACCTACCCTAGAACCCAAAACAGGGTTATGGAGACCTCGGGAGGGTCCCCGAAAAAAGGCAAAAAAACGCCTATTTTGCCTTAAATAAGCGAAAATTTTCTCCCTCCGGGGGCGAGGGGAGTATGGCCGAACGAGGGAGTGGTATTGGCGGCGAGGGGGAGGGGTATACCCGCGTCACCCCCGGCCCATGTATGCCCCATAAGCCTAATAAGGTCGACAAAACCCCTTTTGGATGCGGTTAAAAAGTTTGTGACAACTACGTACCGTTGGTGGCTTCAGATGGCAGTGGAGGTGGATGTGGCGGTTCGCAGGAACGCCTCTTTCTCAGAACGCCCCCTGCTACGAGTTCAGTACCACATCGAGGGCACGGCTCATCACACTCTCTTCCAATTTCTAACAGAGGCTGAGCTGAAGCATGTGAGTTGCCGCTTTGAAAGTTTAGCTTTCCTTCCAGTTCCACTTTTGCTCTTTCTTTGCTCCGGCCATGGCTGAGCCGAATTTCGAAGGAGCGCTAAAATCGAAACAAATTTACAGCTAAATAAATACAGCAAAAAAGCGCGTTTCTACAGAAAATTGTGTTTGCAATTGTAAGAGGACAACAAATTGCTCCAATAATTAGTTGCCATAAAAGGCGGAGGTGGAAAAGCCGTCTGGGCAGGGTCCCTGAGCTGGCGGCCAACTATAACACTCAGGCACTTAACGCCTTTATGGTACCGGCACCTACGTAGGGCAGTGGTACCATATACAATTGTATGGTACCGTCACCATGTACTGTATGGTACCCCACGTTCGGCGACTGTGGTGGTACCATGGTACCCCTACCCATGGCCATGGGTGCCGGTACCATGTATGGTACGAAATCTGAACTGAGTGGTACCATATTACCATAGGGTGTCGGTACCATAAACGGCGTTAAGTGCCTGACTGTATAACTTAAAATAACCCCAACTTTCTCACCTATTGTATGTTCCAGATTTCCGCCTATTTGGTCAAGGTTTGTGGAAATTACAGCAAAAAGAAATGCCAATTTTCGAGACACCCCGTTGTATTGCTGTGTATGTAGAGTAGACGTACATACATACATACATACATACATACATACATACATACATACATACATACATACATACATACAAACATACATACATACATACTGAAGGAATGCGTGATTCAGAGTGTTTGTATTATCGAGTTATCGAGTGGTTGTGTGCGTGCGTCTGAGAGTGATCTGAAGGTCCCCGGTTCGGTCCCGGGTCTCGGCACCAATGAAGGAGAAGTGGAGGTCTTTACTAGTAGATTTGGTTTACAACACAACAACACACACACTCTCGGACGCACGCACACAACCACTCGATAGCACGATACTACAAACACTCACTCAAACTATCAAACTCTTCAATACATATACATACATACATACATACTGAAAGAAATGGGAGGTTTTATCCACTAGTAAAACACAACACGCACACACAACACAATCACACTAAGCAACTACACAATGCAAACACACACATACACTCACACAAACACACTCGCTTCATCACTCTCCCTCACAGATGTTGGCCGGCAAACGATTACTGCTATCTCCTCTTCCTTCTCCTCCCATTCTGTATCTCTCACCAACTTGTCCTGATTTACCACCTTGTTCACGCCAATTCCTTCTCACCACTCTCCTTCCTCTCTCTACTTTTGCTTTCACCAACGATAACAACGGACTTCTTCCAAACATGCTCAAACGGATCCACTTCATCTGTCTTCTTCTCATTCTCCTCCCGTTCATCGTCCTCTTTAACCTCTTTCTCCTCTTCATCTTACTGCTCACCACTCTCTTTCGGCTCATCACTCTCGTTCTCACATTCTTTCTCTTCCTCACCATCCTTCCTCTTTTTAACATCCTTTTACTTCTCAAAATCTTCCTCCACATCACTTTCTTTCTCATCTTCCTCTCCTCCTCTTTCTTCTCTTCCTCCTTCTTTCTCTGCCTCATCATCCTTCTATCTCTCACCAACTTTCCTCTTTCCTCTTCAACCTTCTTTTCCTCTCTCATACTTCTCACTCTCTTTACCTTTCTCCTAGCCATCTCAAAAAGTACAGGACCACCCATAACTGAATGCGTTTGCAACGAATCACCAACGGAACCACACTGGATGTCCTGAAGAGCATTCACGAACAAAGCCGAATCATCAGTGTCGGCAGAGGTCACATCGATGGGATCGTCCACGTGTGCCCCAATAAGCGCGCCTTTAACCGAAACAATCTCTTTCTCTTCCTTCTCCTTATCACCTTTCTCCTCCCTATTCCTCTCTTCATCCTTCTCATTTTTCTTCACTTCATCCTTATCCTGCTCATCCACACTTTTCTCGTTACTTTCGCCTTCTCCCTGTCTTTCTCCTCGACTTCCTTCACTACTTCTTACACCTTTGATGGGAGTTTTGCTGAACTGAGACTGGTATCTGTCAAGCACACGGTTAAGACGTTTGTTGAAATCGATCCACCACTCTCTGTCACGCTGCTGTTGTTCGAGCTGCCATCGCCGATACTGCTCGCGATCATGCTGGTTTTGTTCCCGTAGAAGTCGGAGGCAGTCACGAACTGTAGTGGACGACATGTGAGCATCAACTGGGGGCCACGTCTGTGCCTGATGATCACGAAACCAAAGAATGCTTGTACTTGTCGGGAGCGAAGGCAGTAGAACTTGAATGAAGGCAGGCTGACAGGCTCCCGGGTCTCGGCACCAAATGAAAGAAATGGGAGGTTTTATCCACTAGTAAAACACAACACGCACACACAACACAATCACACTAAGCAACTACACAATGCAAACACACACAGACACTCACACAAACACACTCGCTTCATCACATACATACATACATACATACATACATACTGAAACGGAGTTGAGAGTCTTTACTAGTAGATCTGGTATACAACACAACACACACACGACGCACTCACTGAATCATACACAACAACCGCACAGGAAGAAACACACAACAACACTCACAAGCTATCAAACTCTTCATCACTCCCCTTTCAACGAGTGTCGACTGGCCGCCGCTGTGCCTGACAATCGGGGAAATGATCTGTGGGAACCGCAACTGTGGGACCTGCTTGGCCTCTGTCGATTCGGCATCTCCAGTAAGCTGATCTCTATTGACACCGTGTTTACTCGATCTCCCACATGCTACATCTCGGCCTTTCTGTGCCTTCGCTTGCACCTGTTGCCTTGTCATCGGTAAAACAGACTGCCATCTCTTGTCCAACAAACCAGAACGATTCATCATACTCCTCTGTCTTCTTCTTCTCACTCTCTTTCTTCTTCTCCTCCCAACTCTCCTTCTCTTCATTCTCTTTACTCTCAACTTCTTCCTCACCATCCTTCTTCTCTTTAACATCCTCTTACTTCTCAAAATCTCGCTCGACATAACTTTCTTCCTCATCACTCTCTCTCCTCTCAGCACTCTTCTTCTCATCTTCTTCACCTTCTTCTTCCTTCTTCCTCCAAACATCCTTTCTCTTCCTTCTCTTTCTCCAATGAAACGAGATGAGGAGTCTTTACTTGATTAGTCAGGTATACAACACAACAAACAAACACACACACTCTCAGACGCACGCACACAACCACTCGATAACTATCACGCGCACTCACTGAATCATACACAACAACCGCACAGGAAGGAACACACAACAACACTCACAAGCTATCAAACTCTTCATCACTCCCCTTTCAACGAGTGTCGAGTGGCCGCCGCTGTGCTTGACAATCGGGAAAGTGAACTGCGGGAACTGCTCCGCCTCTGTCGACTCGGCATCTCCAGAAAACTGCTCTGTATTGACACCGTATTGACCCGATCTCTTGCGCGCCACATTTCGGCCTTTCTGTGCCTTTGTCTTCATCTGGTGACTCGTCATGGGAGAAACGGGATCACATCTCTTGGCCAACAAACTCAAACGACCTAACATTCTTTCCGTCTGCCTTCTTCTTCTCTTTCTCTTCATCCTCTTTCTCGCCACTCTCTTCATCCTCTTCATCTTCCACTTTCCTTGCTTCCTTCCACCTCTTCTCATAATCTCACACCTCATCATCCTTTCTCTCCTCCTTCCTCTTCTCTTAACATTCCACTTTACTCTCGTTACCTCAGTCTTTATCTTCCTCCTCATAACTCTCTTCACTCCATTTCTTCTCTTCATCCTCTTCACCTTTCTTCCTCTAAACATCTCTGCTCCTTCCTCTTCAACTTTCCCTCCCTCTTCTTTCTTTTCTTCTTCTTCTTCTTCCTTCCTCCTACTCTCCTCTTCTATCTTCTCTTCCAACTTCTTCTCTTCTTTCCCTTTTTTCCTTCGCCTCTTTCTCCTTCTTTTTCCCACATCTTGGACGTCCTGGAGAGCAAAGTGGAACAAAGCCGAATTCTTAGCATCGGCAGAGGTCACATCGTCGGGATCGTCCGCGTGTGCCCCAGAAAACGCGCGTTGAAAAGGTGCTTGCTGCACAACGTCAACAGAACTGGACTCCAAATGGCCTTGTGCCAAACAAAGAATATCCGGAGCTCCATCATCAAACTGGACTTCATCCTTTACTTCTTTATTCACCTCTGTCTTCTCCACGTCTTGCTTCAATACCACCTCAGCATTGACCATTAACCCACTGAAGGGAGTGTTTAATGAGCCGATTTGAACATCCGACGTGCCAGAACACGAAGCCGCTTCCTCTTTCACAGGAGCCTTGCTGCGTTGAGACAGGTATTCGGCGAACAGACGACCAATGCGCTGATGTTCGGTCTGCCACTCTCTGTGACGCCGCTGTTGTTCGATCCACCATTGCTGTTGCTGTTCGCGATTATGCCGGTTTTGTTCAGTCTGCGCTTGGTAACGTTGCTGTTGTTCGAGCTGCAATCGCCGGGTTTGTTCTTGTAGAAGTCGGAGTTGATCATCAAAAGTAGGGGACGTCATGTGAGCATCGGGTGGGGCACGGCTGCGCCTGATGATCACGGGGTGAGGGACTGGAACTTGAGACTGGGAACGATAGTGGCTTGTAGCGAGGCTTTGTAGAAGAACTTGCTGAAGGTAGGCTCAAAGGGTCCTCGGCACCAATGAAACGGAGTTGAGAGTCTTTACTAGTAGATCTGGTATACAACACAACACACACACGACGCACTCACTGAATCATACACAACAACCGCACAGGAAGAAACACGCACACACAACACAATCACACTAAGCAACTACACAATGCAAACACACACAGACACTCACACAAACACACTCGCTTCATCACATACATACATACATACATACATACATACATACATACATACATACATACATACATACATACATACATACATACATACATACATACATACATACATACATACATACTGAAACGGAGTTGGGAGTCTTTACTAGTAGTTCTTGGATACAACACAACAACACACACACTCTCGGACGCACGCACACAACTACTCGGTAGCACGATAGTACAAACACACACACAAAACTACCAAATTCTTCATCACTCCCCTTTCAACGAGTGTCGACTGGCCGCCGCTGTGCCTGACAATCGGGGAATGAACGAACTGAGAAAACTGCTCCGCCTCTGTTGACTCGGCATCTCCGGAAAACTGCTCTGTATCGACACCGTATTGACCCGATCTCTTGCGCGCCACGTTTCGGCCTTTCTGCGCCTTTGTCTTCATCTGGTGACTTGTCATGGGAGAAACGGGATCACATCTCTTGACCAACAAACTCAAACGAACTAGCATTCTTTCCGTCTGCCTTCTTCTTCTCTTTTTCTTACTTCTCTTCATCCTCTTTCTCTCGATTCTCTTCATCTTCCACTTTCGTTGCTTCCTTCCACCTCTTCTCATAATCTCACACCTCATCATCCTTCTTCTCTTTAACATTCTCTTGCTTCTCAAAATCTTGCTCCACATCACTTTCTTCCTCATCACTCTCCCTCCTCTCAGAACTCTTCTCCTCATCTTCTTCACCTTCTTCTTCCTCTTCTTCCTTCTTCCTCCAAACATCCTTTCTCTTCCTTCTCTTTCTCTCCCATCTTCCTTCCTTCTCACTCTCTTCCTCTTCATCCACATAACTTCTTTCTCTTCATCTTCCTTCCTTCTACTCTCCTCTTCTATCTTCTCTTCCAATTTCCTCTCTTCTTTCTTCTTCCTCCTTCGCCTCTTTACCTTCCTTCTGATTACATCTAAGAGAACAGGACCGTCCTGCACTGAGCAAACTGCACTAGCAACAACTGAATCATCTTGGACGTCCTGAAGAGCAAACTGGAACAAAGCCGAATTCTTAGCATCGGCAGAGGTCACATCGTCGGGATCGTCCGCGTGTGCCCCAGAAAACGCGCATTGAGAAGATGCTTTCTGCACAACATCAACAGAACTGGATTCAAAATGGCCTTGTGCCAAACAAAGAACATCTGGAGTTTCACCACCCAACTGTGCGTCATTGTATACTGCTTTCTCCGCCTTTTTCCACTCCTCCGTCTTCCCCACGTCTGGCTGCACTACCACTTGAGCATCGACCATTAACCCACTGAAGGGAGTGTTTAATGAGCCGATTTGAACATCCAAAGCGCGGGAACATGAATCCTTTGCCTCTTTCACGGGAGCCTTGCTGCGTTGAGACAGGTATTCGGCGAACAGACGACCAATGCGCTGATGTTCGGTCTGCCACTCTCTGTGACGCCGCTGTTGTTCGATCCACCATTGCCGTTGCTGTTCACGATCACGCCGGTTTTGTTCAATCTGCGCTTGGTAACGTTGCTGGTGTTCGATCCACCATTGCTGTTGCTGTTCGAAACCACGCTGTATTTGTTCTTGCAGAAGTTGGATGTGATCGCGAAAGGTAGTGGACATCATTGTGAGCATCAGATGGGGCACGGCTGTGCCTGATGATCACGGGCACTGGTAGTTTGAGGTTGGACACAGGAGAAGCTTGATAGCAGAACGTGAACTTGTACTGGAACTGAATGAAGGGGGCTCGAAGGGTACTCGGCACCAATGGAACGGAGTTGGAGGTCTTTACTAGTAGTTCTTGGATACAACACAACAACACACACACTCTCGGACGCACGCACACAACTACTCGGTAGCACGATAGTACAAACACACACACAAAACTACCAAATTCTTCAATACATACATACATACATACATACATACATACATGGACAGGGCCTGTGGGTTTTCCTCCTACTCGCACTCTAGCCAGTATAACCCTCTCCAAAAATGTTTGCGACTTTTTCCAGCAAATTCGGTAATCTTAGAGGACAGGAGATTTGTTTCAGACACAGACAGTGCTGGACCGCATCGCCGACGGAATGGTGATGGAAGCCGAGTGAGTGTTGTTTTCTTTCTTCCATATCAGTCTATCTATACCCATCACCAACTCAAAACTAATTTCTCCGCCACTGGGCTCACGGACATACATGTAGCTGGGTTTTCGGCTGCGGGGGGATTTTCCTGATGCAAAATACAGTCAGGCACTTAACGCCGTTTATGGTACCAACTAGAGTGCGAACAATACCTTGAAAACCCAATACCCAATACCCAATACCAATACCTGAGACCCCCAATACCCCAATACCCAATACCCAATACCCAATACTTGCATAGCTGGGCCAAAAATTGCATTTCACTGGACAGGTACATTCCAGTTGTTTACAAAAGATTTTTGGCACTGCAATTAAAATTTTTAAGAGGCTTGGTTGGGCCACTGCCGAAGCAGGGCGAGAAAATTTTGAAAAATCAGCCTTTCAGAAAGCATTTAGAAGCCATTTTTGGCGTAAAATTACCAGAAATTATCAGTTTTGGTGCTTAATATTTCGTAATTCAGTTGTGTTTCTTACTTCCGGCGAATTTTTTCATAACTCTGCCGGAAATTGTGTGCACCACCACAATAGCCATGTGTACGGCACTGGTACATTATGGTGACATTAGAAATCTCACCATTTTTATTTTAGATAAGAGAAGAGAAATTAATTACTGGTGTAGCGCTTAGAAAAGCGTACACTACACTTTAGGAAATTCTACTAACGTTTAGTTGATTAGGCCGTCCATAAACGACGTCGTTCCAGAGGGGGGAGAGGGGTCGTCTGAAATGCGACGATAGACGACACACCAGGAGACGGAGGGGTTAGCAAAAAAACGACGTCACTTTTTTCGGAATTTTAGGGAACTTTGATTGTATTATTTTCAATTTACTTATATTCTGTCAAAATTTTCTACGTACAGAAAAGCTTCCCAGAGTGGTTGTAGCGATCTATTCAATTAATTGTACAGTATAGTAACAAGAAAACATGACAGTACTGTATGTACTGCACTTTTATCGGGAAGGGTTAAACCGAAAACGACGTCGCCTTAGGGGGAGGTGGTTCCCATGAAACGACGCAAGGCGATTTTGGGCAAAAGGGGCCCCGAAAAATTGGGGATTTTGGATGGATGGCTCCTTAACGCGAAAACAGCTTCCTAAACCGAATCATCGATCAACTTTTTCGATTTTTTTCAGATCAATTTTTCAGGTTAAAATCGATTTTTCTCTATTTTTACCTGTCTCAATTAGTATTGGGTATTGGGGGGTAAAAACCCCAATACCCAATACCCAATACCCAATACCTGGAAAACACCCCAATACACCCAATACCCAATACCCAATACCCAATACCAGTTCGCACTCTAGTACCAACACCATATATAAGGTGCCGGTACCATAGGGGTCTGTGGTGGTACCATATATGGTACCCGTACTATATATGGTGACAGGAACAATTAAGGTGCCGGCAGCGGCACCATATATGGTACCCCAACCTTCGTGTTGTTACCGGTACCGGTACCATATATGGTACCACTCTCTTCAGATTTCGTACCATATGTGGTAGTGGTACCATATACGGTACCGGCACCCATGGCCATGGGTAGTGGTACCATAAATATGGTACCACTCTGTTCAGATTTCGTACCATGTGTGGTAGTGGCACCATATATGGTACCGGCACCCATGGCCATGGGTAGCGGTACCATATATGGTACCACTCTGTTCAGATTTCGTACCATATATGGTAGTGGTACCATGGTACCGGCACCCATGGCCATGGGTAGCGGTACCATATATGGTGACGGTACCAGATATGGTACCACCACAGTCGCCGAACCTGGGGGCACCATACATGGCACCGGTACCATATATGGTGTCGGTACCATAAACGGCGTTAAGTGCCTGACTGTATTACTCTAAGTACAGATTGATTGGTAGTATGTACGCATATTATGCAACCTGCCTTCGTGGGGCTGGGGAGGGGTTGCGGGTGTGGCGTCGCCAGGGGTGTGAACCTAAATTCAGGGGGTAGAGGTTAAGGTCTAAAAACGCTAAAAAATCGCAACAATCGCAACATCGGCTAAAAAAGGTAAAAAAAGCGCCAATTTGGGCTGAAATACAGTGAAAAAGTGCTGTTTTACAGGCTGTTTAAGAGTAAAAATCATCAGTGGAAGATAAAAAGAGAAACGAAATTCACTTAAGAAATGAATAAAGCAATTTGCAAGCGGATACAATGAGACAAAAGCCAGCTTTGACCTATGTATCTGCATTGGGTGGGGAATCGTGTAAAAAAGATGAAAGAAGTCAATGAAATAGGTTACCTAGATTGTATCTACTAGCACAGATAACATGAATGGAAAAGAAACACAGGAAGAAACAGGGCAGGCCAAATCTGATGACTCTTTTCTACCCTAACCTCATTCACTAATAGGCGAAAGAAAACTTGGCGCAAGAAAGAAACATGTGAAGCAAGGAGCATGACGACGGCGTAGCAGAAAATCTTTAGTAATTTAGTCTTGAATAATACCTATGGGTGCTGACTAAACCAAACACCAACAAACCGGCCGACCGACAAGCAAGAAACTCGCGGCCGCAAGCCACGCGAGCCTCACCAGCACACACTGCCAGACAACAGACAAGCAGGCGCGGCCAGAAAAATCGATACACACCGCCGTTGCAGGTAGGCAGCTGAAGTAAACAAACAGACAATACATAACTAACTGCACTGTACGCAACAATAAATTATCTCTTTCTTATTTTTCCAGGAATTAGCTATGAGTCAGCGCGCATAACAAGATTACTGACTCCACTTCAAAGTTGAATGAATTGAGCAGAGATTTTTTTGCAAATAACTCCTTACGGCTGCGTCGGAGCGCGTTGGGCCTTATGATTCTTGTAAAGATTCATATAAAGATATGGACTTGTAAATGTAATAGTATGTATGTAATGTATGTAATAGTGCTCGGGAGCGCGATCAGCCCAGTACTTCTTAGTCGATCATGCCTGGTGGGTGGTATATGCGTATATACGTACCAACCAATCAATCTGTACTTAATATACTGTATGAGCAGCACGGTTTTCTTCGCAAGGGTGGTACGCGGCTAAATCTGACCCCCACTTTTTAGCCGACCGATATAGGTAGGATAGCTGCTATGTACATGCACTTCTACATGTAACAGATAGCCCATTAAAAAGCAAAGGTGGGTTGCTTGACACCAAGGAGCTGAGCCCCCTTTCAAAGGGAGGGTGGGGTACTACAGGGTGTCCCAAAAAAAATGACAACATTTCTTTTTGCTGCCATTTTCGCAAATTTTGACCAAATTGTCTGAAATTTGAAACATAAGTGCCAAAAAAGTGGGAATTTTATGTGTTAAAATTTGGTCCATCAGGATTGACCCAGTCCTGAGAAATTCAACAATATATAAAATTGAGAAATTTCAATTAAATGTAGAAACAGCATAAAAAATGGAAACTTTTCTTTTTGCTGTATCTTCTTTAATTTAGGTCGGAATTGGATGAAATTTTGAATATATGCGCAGAATAACGGGTTGATTTGTAGACCAAAAGTTGGCGCATGAACACAGCCCAGCTCTTGACATAAAAAATCCCGATCACAATACAACGACAACATTGATTTTCGCGCTCCTTAGCTGTAATGAAGCTCCCGTAAGCGTAATTCAGTCTGTCACCCCAAACATGCTAAGAAATGTTTATGATGCTTATTGGAAACGGTTGCAGCAGTGTATTAACTCAAACGGAGGTCATCTGGATGGTGTTTTATTCCTTAGTTCTCAGAGTTTGCACGTTCTTCATTTTGCTGCAGTAAAAACTCTGATTTTCTTTAGTTTCCAAGAACTAGCCTTTTGAGGAGAAAAAGGACTGATTAATGCCAGAACTTTTGAGCTACAAAATATCTGCGCATATATTCAAAATTTCATCCAATTCCGACCTAAATTAAAGAAGATACAGCAAAAAGAAAAGTTTCCATTTTTATGCTGTTTCTACATTTAATTGAAATTTCGCAATTTTATATATTGTTGAATTTCTCAGGACTGGGTCAATCCTGATGCACCAAATTTTAACACATAAAATTCCCACTTTTTTGGCACTTATGTTTCAAATTTCAGACAATTTGGTCAAAATTTGCGAAAATGGCAGCAAAAAGAAATGTTGTCATTTTTTTTGGGACACCCTGTAGAAAAACGTTGGGTAAAAATTATGAAGAAACGCTAAAATACAGGTGAACAGCACCGCTTTACAGACACTAAATGTCCAACCATACATGTACGTACTAGGGGCTTTGGGGTTATCCCCTAGCTGGAAAGGCCAACCCCCCTCACTCCCACCCCTCTCCGCCGAGACAGGTTAAGGGACCCCCGTCCCCCGACCCAAAAGCACAAGTACTAGTAGTGGCTCCAGTACTAAAAACTGGCTAAGAAATGACCATTTTTTGCCTAAAATTCGCTTGAAAAGCCTTTAAAAACAGAATTTGGCGTCTCCACTGCTGATATTTAAGACAAATCGGTGTTTTTGGAAGCTATTTTTGTCACTTTTTTGCTCTAAAACGGTATTTCGCAGCTTAAAATAGCGATTTTTAGCGTCCTTACTGAAAAAAAAACGAAACGCATTTCCAGGGCTTTTAGAGCTTTTTGAAAATTTGTACCCCCGTCTGGGCGAACCCCCTCGACCCCCCACCTGACGGAAACCCTCTACCCCCAGGTCGGCCCTGAGCTGTTACATGTACATATGTGTCTAACTGGCCAAAATGTTGTAAAAGCAAAAATTACTTGCCAGAAAAATCGGAGGTACGAAAAGCCGCGTCAGTACGGGCAGTCCGGCCCAAGCTGTCTTCCTCAAGTACATACAATGTAGAAGTGTTTCAGTTCGCAGTTCACCCCTCTCGTGGTAGTTGTCAAAGAAATGGGGCCTTCGCTGTTAACGGCCGTCGATGACCCGCCGGACACCAAGCTGGTGTTCGTGCGGGAAGATATGTTTCACGCTCGAGTGGAGCTGCAGAATGCCACCGAGGCGAGATGGGCGGCGCCGAGTTTCCGCTCCGGATTCCACGGATTTCGGGCGCCCGCCAACGGATTGAAGCTGCACCACAGCAGAGTGGTGGTTCTGAGTGACCCGATAGCCGGTCTTCTCTCTCTGGAGGTCACCAGCACGCAAATGGGCCAGGTAGAGTAGCTAATGGAATAGCCGATTTTCTGAGACGCAAACCCTTCCACAGCCATTTTCCTGCTGCATCTGAATAGAAACTGCTATTTTTTATTAGTATAACAGTCAGGCACTTAACGCCGTTTATGGTACCGACACTATACGTATACAATATTGGTACGGGTACAGGTACTAATGCGAAGGTAGGGCTACCATAATATATGTACATGTATTACGTATATGGCACCACCACAGGCCCCGGACGTGGGGGTACGATATGATATATGGTACCGGTACCTAGGGTAGGGGTACCATGGTACCGGTCCCATATAGGGTACTCCCACATTCGGCTACCGTGGTGGTACCATACGTATATGGTACTAGAAGGGGGGGGCCCTCCTACCTCCCCTCAGCCGCCGCTACGTTTTTTGGAGGATTTTGTATAGAAAATTAGATAAAAAAGGGAAGGGAGAATTTGTTTAAAGAAAAGGTTGAAGGGGGGAGGAAAAGCAGGAAAGAGCAGGGAGGGGTGTGCCGGTACCATGTATGGTACCACTCTGTTCAGATTTCTTACCATATGGTAGTGGTATCATAATATGGTACCGGCACCCATGGCCATGGCTAGGCCCCGCAGTCCCCGAACGTGGGGTACCATATATGGTGCCGGTACCATAAACGGCGTTAAGTGCCTGACTGTATAAGCTGACCAAGCCGGTAAAAGGCAAAGGAAACCCGGACCCTGCTCAGGATTTTTACGCCCATGCCAAGTGATTTTAAAGAGCAACATAAACTCACTGTTTTCTCTTAGACATCCTCCTCTGCTCCTTCCGTTTTTGACCTGTATCAATTTTGGACAGAGGAGGATACTAGCCGGACTTGCCCAGAAACGTCGGCGCTCTGCAGAATTGCCGATTTCCTAAATAGGATAATGAAAATTAAAATTTGTGCCTAGGCGACACCCAACCTACAGTAGTCTATGTTGCAGCTTGGCATAGCGGCCAATCACAACGAAGCTGTCAAGAAACCGGGGCCGGCCGCCGGAGGAAGTGGCAGAATGAGTCCGGAGCCGGATGAGACGCTCTCTCCGAAGAGACGTCGTATGGACACAATGCAGGAGTGAGGGCTTTCTGCCTCCTCTCTCTACTTTTACCTCTCTCTCTTTTGAAGGGCCACCGCCCCGCAAGTAAGAAACTGGCGTGTTGAGGCCATGGAACTGAACCTGCAGTTGACAGCCGTCAGAAGAGAACGGGACCAAGCCCGAAGAGAACGGGACGTATATAGAGCCCGAGTAGGTTTTGTTTATTTATGTACAGATGCACACAGTTATGTAAGGACTATACCTACACTGTAGCTAGAACAGCCAGGCACTTTACGCCGTTTATGGTACTGACACCATATAAGGTACCCCTACCCATGGCCGTGGGTGCCGGTACACTACCATACGGTACGAAATCTGAACAGAGTGGCACCGTATAATGAATGGTACCGGTACAAATGCGAAGGTAGGGGTACCATATATGGCACGAAATCTGAACAGAGTGGTACCGTATATGGTACCGGTACCAATGCGAAGGTAGGGGTACCGATGCCGGCACCTTATATGGTGTCGGTACCGTAAACGGAGTCAAGTGCTTGACTGTAGAAAGGTCAAACCACCACATCCCTGCCCTAAACAGTAAAGACGTTGACCCAAAAATACAATACAAAATTATCGATTTTTACCTAGCCTTTCTTATTACAAAAACGTGTCGAAAGCGCTTTGGAGCCTTTTTGAAATTTTCGACCATCCCCTCGGGCGAAACGGCCTCTACCTGTACCCCAGCTGGCAAGCAAAGCCGGGACGTGTTAGATGCAGAAAAGAATGCATTGTTTAGGTGGAGGAACTGGAAGCCCAGGTGGCCAGACAAGCAGAGGAGGCAGAACCTCTGAGAAGGGAACAGACTGACGCTCGCGTGCAAGGGGCCATTCTGCAACACACGACGGCCCCCGGAATTCAGGTTAATTTTGTGAATCTTTTACGGTCTTGGAGAAACGGTCAAACCGAGTCTGAGGAGTTGGTCAGGCAATGGCGCCAGTACATGCATACATGGGCCGGAAAAATGGGTTGGGGTAGTCAAAATCCGAAAATGTGGGGTGGCCTGACGGTTTGGGGGTCGCGCCGTTTTTGTGGGTGCGGTCAGGAACAAAAATCGCCTTCAGGTGGGTGGGTGGGTGGGGTCGTTTGGCGGGTCCAGCCCAAGCTGGGGGTGGGCAAACCCCCGGATCCTCCGCGGTCCATGTACTGTATGCGCACATCGGATCGGACAGAGTCTGAGCCCAAATTCTGGCGAGGAGGGTTGGGTACTAAAAACGCTAAAAAATGGTAATTTTCGGCTTAAAATTGTCACAAATCGCTAATTTGGGAGCAACTACATCTAAAAAGTGCTGTTTTACAGGCGATTTCAAAAGCAAAATAGCTTACCTAGCCGAAACCCCTTGTACCCCTAGCTGGCAGACAAGATGCGGACGTGTTACATGTAGGATGTATGTAGGACTGAGGAGTTTAGGTGGACGCACCGCAAGTCGAGGCGGAAGAGGTGGACGCACCGGTAGAGCCGCAAGCTGAGGCGCAAGTGGTGGATGAGGAGGCGGAACCTCCGGAGGAACCAGTGCAAGGGGCCATTCCGCAACAGCCGCCCGCCCCCGGAATTCTAGTATGATCTTTTTTTCACTCTAATACAATGCACAGGTAGTCTGAGGGTTCAATTTCTAACAACAGCCAGATTGACTGTAGACGAAAGTAGTAGCTGTCTAACAGCCAAATTAGCGGTTTTGAGTAATTATTATTTATAGCTTTCTTACTGAAACTTCATAGCTGCAGTCTTGGCCGATTAGCTTCTTGGATGGGTAGTGTTTGTGGATTTGCACAGTAGAGCTACTTCCAGCTGAACGCAATCGGTCTGGAAGCGGAGGACCTGGAGGAACCTGTTGAGGACCTCGTGGAAGCTGAGGAGGCCGTGGTGGAAGCTGTTGAGGCCGTGGAAGAAGCTGAGCAGGCCGTGGAAGAACCTGGTGAGGCCGTGGAAGAGGCTGAGGAGGCCCAGGAAGAACCCGTTGAGGCCGTCGAAGAAGCTGAAGAGGCCGTCAAAGAAGCTGAAGAGGCCGTGGAACAAGCTGAAGAGGCCGTGGAACAAGCTGAAGAGGCCGTGGAAGAGGCTGCGGAGGCCGTGGAAGAAGCTGCTGAGGCCGTAGTAGAAGCTGAGGAGGCCCAGGAAGAACCGGAAGAGGCCATGGACGTTGAGGTATGTTACTGTCTGTTTGTGTGTAGCGTACAGTACGGTATATTAGATTGTACTTGTAGCTGCATGCAATGGGTCTGGAACCGGAGGCCCAGGAGGAACCTGAGGAGGCCGTAGAAGCCGAAGAGGCAGAGGCCATGGACGTAGGTTGCTGTCCGTTTACAGTACAGCCCACATTACACAGCTCCAAACCCTTTCACGTAGACTTCAGAAGCTAAATGGTTGCAAATCAAGCCCCGGATGAGGACCATATACGATTTTTGAGCGTTTTTAGTGCCCAACCCTCTCCCAAAATTTGGACTCAGACCCCCCAACCCCCTCCACCTTCGGCGGATGACCTGTTACATGTACGATAATAACCATCTTTGACCGATGACCTGTTACATATTTTGCTGCATCTCGCATAAAGAGTTCTAAACTCAGCCTACCTACTCATTAACTGAGATACGAAAGAAAATCTTTGCCTGCCAGCAGAGTATTAAGATAGTGTTGAGAATGGAAAGTAATTTTAGATTGACGAAATCGAACTGGAGGAGGAGCTCGGAGCCCCCCAGATGGTTAGTTGAAGCTCATTCTCATTCTTATAAATCCCTCCATGGCCGTCCATGAACGACGTCGTCCGAAAATCCCCATTTTTCGGCCTTGCGTCTCGTTTCTCGGGACCCCCTCCCGTAAGCTAAGGCCACGTCGTTTACCCCCCAATAAAAGTGCGGTACATGCAGTACTGTCATTTTTCTTGTTGCCATACTGTAAAATGAATTAAATAGTTCCCTTCAACCACTATGGGAAGCTTTTCTGTATGTAGAAATCTTTGACAGAATGTACATAAATCGAAAATAATTACATTCAAAGTTCCCTAAAATTGCGAAAAAAGCGACGTCGTTTTTTGCTAACCCCTCTCTCTCCTGGTGCATCGTCTATCGTCAAATTTCAGGCGACCGCCTCCCTCCCCCCTCTGGAACGACGTCGTTTATGGACGGCCCTAATACACAGACGGTCTTACATGTATAAGCCACCGACCGCCCACAGACGTTCCCCGAGGCTGTTACCCGTTTTGTTTTTCTAGGAAGCAATGTTTGGGCTTTTTTTCACTAAACTTATGCACCAAAAAATGCTATAAAACATACTGTACGTGTATTTCCGCTCACAACACTGCCTTTGTGCGATTTTTTGCCAAAAAATTGTCATTTTTACGTCCAGCTCAGATTTCCAATGCCATTCCTGCTACCTACATGTATTGTTTTGTATTTGCTTACCGAAGGTACGTAATGGTGAGTGTTTAGGCGGTGCCTGCAGATCAGGACGGTTGGCTCGGACCGAGACCGGTGGTGGTGGAGGAAGGCGAGGAGGCCTGGAGGTGCTCCCTTTGCGCTCTCAAAGTGTTCCGCAGACGGCCGCGCGCTACCATCAAAGCGCATTACACTCGATTCCATCCGGGTAAGTCTCTCTGTCTGTCTCTCTGTCGAGCGTTCAATGTTTAGCCAGTTTTTCTGCAAAATTACTCGGACAGCTGTCGCTAAACAGTGAAAGCGCGTAAATGCAGAAACTGCTAAATGATTTCTACACTAAAAAATACGTAAAAAATCGCCCCGTCCCCCTCGTCATTGCCTAATATTAGAGTGCGAACAATACATAAATTTCGCAGAGGCCCGGTTGGGCCACTGAGCAACTAGGACGAGAAATTTTGAAAAATCAGCCTTTATGAAAGCGTTTAGAAGCCGTTCGGGAGGGTAAAATAAGCAGAAATTAACAGTTTTAGTCTATACATGATCTACGTACAGTAATACAGTGTTCCTTATTTTTGGCGGATTTTTTGTTCGTACTCCACCGGAAAGGGGTGTACCAGACCGGCACCCCCTGGGTACAGTACTAATACATTGTACATTCTGTATCACTAAAATGACAAATTTCTACTGAATCACAAATGTTCATCTTCCGTAAGAACAGAGAAATTGCACTAATTTCGTATGTACAATACTACTTAGAAAAGTGGCCAGTATTCTTAACCTTTAGCTATTAACGCAAAAACGGCTTTCTATACCTAATTATCGGTCAATCTTTTCTATTTTTATAGGTCCTAATTAGTATTGGGCATCGGGGTATAAAAAACCTAATACCAATACCTGGAAAACACCCCAATATCCAACACCAGTTCGCACTCTACCTAATATAGCTAATTTTTGTACGCACTCAAAAAACTCTTTAGAGTATAGCCTTGGAGGGTTAAATTAGCAAGCAAGTCTACTAACAAGATACACGTCTATTCGAAAGAACACGGAAATACTTACAGGGTGGACCTGGCCCGGCGCACTGACTGAAAGCACTGTGTACTTGCCAACAACAGCACAGCAAAGAAAATACACTGCGCCCGGTCTGATTGTGCTCGGCCTGTGCCCGTACCAACCAATCAGGAGCTAGCCAAGAAATAATCAATACGGCGGCAATTACAAAATGTACATAGACAAGCAGCAATGCCTAAAACTCTAACCAGCTTTAAAAGAAATTTATTGACGTAGGGCGACAGTAAAAACAGGCAGCTAGCTAGACACACGGCACGCAGTGAGGAGTCAGTCACTCAGATGGGAGGTCCAAGCTTGGTTTATGGCCCGCCTGAGGGCAGCTACAGTACAACTGGACGCCAACCCAAATTATTTGGCTGTGTATGCCACCAACCATTACATATCAATAGCAGCAGGTTATTATTTGCATAAAGGTGTATTTATACTGGGTGTAGAAAGACTTTTCTGTTTAATCATAAACACCGACTAAACTTTACAAAAAATCTATTTATGTGCCTAAATTATTTACCAATTTTGTCGTCGGCCTTTTGTTGCAAAATCAGCTGCTGATTCTAAAGAATTCCACAAATTTCAAGCTTTCACTGAAAGTCCTGATTTGGACATTTGTTCAACAGAAGAGTTTTCTACTCTAATTTGATTTAATCAGAAGCACACTAGAAACTGAATTTTAGCAGAACAAAGCTGAATAACTATCAGAGAAGCTTCAGTTTGTGCTCTATTGCCTGAAACATGCGGTTTAGATTCCAAAAATATGCATTTTCTTTGCTGTTTGCTACCATAATCGAAGCAAAATAATCCATAATCAGGGACAGTTGTCATGAAACCTGTCTCCGAGTAGTGTACAAGGTACACTCTTTGAAGGCTACACTATTCAGCACTCTCCGGTAGCACTTTTTTTCAGCAAGGAGGCTAAAAATCGCTATTATATTTTAAGCTGCCAAATAGCGTTTTTTAGAGCTAAACAAACAAAACAAACAAAAACAAGCAAAAATGACAAAAAGGGCTTCTAAAGCCACTGATTTCTCTTAAATATCAGCAGTGATAACGCTAAATTCGGTTTCCAAAGGCTTTTTAAGCGGATTTTTAGCTAAAAATTATTTATTTCTGAGCCAGTTTGTACCGTAGCTGCTCCTTCATAGTACTTGTATTTTTTAGTCCCAAAACTGTCTCTGTGGTGGCCTTTCTACCTGAGGGAATAACCTCCAAATTCCCTAGTACATGCCTGGCGATTTTTCTCTGAATTTTTTAGTCCCAAAACTGTCTCTGGGGTGGCCTTTCTACCTGAGGAAATAACCTCCAAATTCCCTAGTACATGCCTGGCGATTTTCCCTACTTGAAGAAATCGGTTAGTAAGCTTAAGGTCTGCTTGCAGCTGTCTGCGGACACTGCGGAGTTGCCTTTAACTACGGAGGAGGAGGCGAAGGACCCTGGCAGGCCATCAGAAACAACAGACACCCTGCGCAGGCAAACACTCTCATCGGGTCGGGGCTGGCCGCCAAGCTGAAGAGATGCGGCGCACGCTGCAACTGCGGTCTGGGCGTGGAGCCCGCGTTCCCGCCGGCCGTTCCACTGCTTCTACCGTGAACATTTTGTGCTCTGTGCACGTTTTAGCCCCTGTATATATCCACCGCCCCTTTTATCCCCTGATGAGTGGCCTGTGCGCTGCACAGGTCACTCAGTTGTACTGTATCTGCTACCTCCTCTGACAACCTGTACATAGTGAGCTCTGTGCTGTTTTAGTCTGACGGCTATTTTAGGAGTGCTTAAAGGCTCCTGTGTTTTATCATTACTCGAATAGGCATTTTTGTTGTTATGGGTGACCAAGTGCCCCATTGTTGTCATTAGGTTCCTTGTTATGGGTGACTGTTCCCCTGTTGTTATTGTTTTTTGTTATTGGTGGCCTCGTGCCCCACCTGCCCAATCGTACGCATTTTGCTCCAGATCTTTTCTATTTCTAACTGGTTCTGGTTTAGGGTATTGAAGCACTTACTTTCTACCGAAAGGACTCCCGGCTGCCGGTCAGAACAGCACCACCACTTCTCCACACTTCTGGCTCTGTTTGGCATCCAACCTGGTGAGTGCGTTCCTCGTTTTCCACAAGTGCTTGGTTGTTGCGCTCCGATTTGGCTCAAATTCTTGCCTGGTACTAACGTTCAAACAGTGAGTAGTAGCAGTGAACAGTGACAGTCAAACAGAACCCTGCTTGTTATGCAGTGCAAATCACATACAGGATGCGTTTTCATGCTTGCAGTCTGCCTAACAGAACGGAGCTAAAGATAGCTTTGCACCTGTCCCTCCTCACACCCTACAGCAAGCTTGGTTTTCGATTGGCCGACGAGGCATGCAGCAGACCAAAGTTGCAGGGCAGTTGGTCTGCCACTGCAGACCGAAGATGGGTGGTGTCTGCCTTGCAAATGTGAGCAGTAACTCTCAATGCACAATCACAACTGAACATCAACATGAAGACATGAACAGTCAACAAATTTGGGAAACATGCAGCACTGCCGCTCAAACAACAATGCATTCAATATCTAACTGTCTACTTCGGACACACTGCATTAGGGTTAGATCTTTGTCATCAGTTTTGCACCATTACACAGTTAAAAGAAGGCAGTACAGTATTATAATGTGCAAGCTGTTATCAATATATCCTGAAAAAGTCATTGTAAGTGTCCGGTTGTCACACAGAGCACTGAACAGTAGTTATTGAAGGTTAACATAACTGACCATCAGACATGTCGGTATGTTTTAGTTCTACTACTTTATCAGCAAATAATTACTAAAGGCCAAAGATGACTTCCAAAGACGAACTGGCTTGCGTCTATGCCGCTTTGGTGCTGCACGATGACGAGGTGGGAATCACGTCTAATTTTTGTAATAGGCAGTAATAATAAATAACAAACCTACAACATCAATCATCAAACAAGGGTGCCTATTACAAAGGCCCTACAAATGACCCAACTGGAGGATTAAAAATAGGCCCCTTTTCAAAAATCCATATGCATTTTCATGTTCTAACAGCTTAAGTAATTAAACTAGCAGTAACAGTGTCATCATGTACAAGTTCGAAATCGTAATGATTCTAGTGGCTAAAACTGATTTGCCAGTGAAAGCTTTACAATAAGGCAAAATAAGCTTTGCGTAAACAGATGTGGTGACAAAGGAAGCAGAGATAAATTTCTACATTCACAAAACCATGCAACTGTTTCTAGACATACAAAAGATCTTGTACAAATTCTAGAGGTTTCAGATCAAAATATATTAGATGTTCCACTTAGGATAAAAAACCAACACCTGGCAAATGCTTAGTAAATCGATGTTGGATGATTCTACCAAATCGAAATTTGGCAAGGCTGGTGACCAGACAGGTGTAGCATACTCTTCGTATACGATACAGACGCTTTGAACAAACGCAATAACAACTCAGGATCATAAGTTGAAAACACCAAAAGATCATTGTAGAAATTTACAGATGAATCACTAACACATTTGGCAATATTTTACCTATGTGAATCTCAAATCTGAAGAAACAATGACACCCAGATTACACACATTTAACATAAGGGATAGTTATGTTATCTAGTTGTAACGGATAATACTGATTAGTACGCCTGCCAACATACAACAGATCATACTTGCATAATACAACAGAAAGCTGATTCTTTGTTGCCCATACAAAAACGCGTTCCACATCTTCTACAAAGTTGTCATGCAAGAAAGTCGAATCAACACGTTGCAAAGCATTTGCAAAGAAGTTAAGGTCGCCAATTAAAGGTTCGGTTTAGGTTTAGAATAGAAATTTTGCCATTGAGGGAATCAAGAGAGTTTTCTGTTCCATCATGGAGAATTGGATGCTGGTACAGAACCTTAGCTTGTTTATTTTTGCTCTGATAAGTATTTGGACTAAAAATTTGGCTTGTCTCTGGACAACATGTTGGTTTTCAGCTCGTGGCTGCAACTAAGTGCGTGCGTCCGCACTATTAATTCTGTGTGGAACTGATTTGGTAGGCTTCAGTCAACTCTTTTTCCAATGACTGTCACGATCAGCATTTGTCCACATGTGTTCAGGCTCAAGTCTGGGTGGAGAATTTCATGAAAGGTTCAGATGAGTTTGTGATCCATTCGGAGTTTTCCACTTGGAGTGTCAGACTGAGCAGTTCTTTGCATGAGATGTCAAGGCTTTCTCAGTAGCTTGGCGCCAAATCTGAATGAGTGCAATGGAAAGAAATCCTTTCACGTTTGATCGTTCAGAAATTTCTGACTGGTTTCAGTTTGCTTGCAAACTTATTTGGATTAGGAGAGTTCTCACAGTTTTCTTCTTTTAATGGTAAAACCTAATCATGGTTTTGTGGCTAGGCAGCAGATATGGGTAAAGGCGGGCTGAGTTTGTTGGTCCCATACATACAACAGTGGGTCGGGAGGGTAGGGTGTGCTCCAATGCTAAAATTTCGAATAAAACACCGCTTTTTACTGTAGTTGTATTTGAGCGCTAGCGCTTTTTACGATTTTTGGACGAAAATTGCGAATTTTTAGTGTTTTAGCAGTCTATTTTGCACTCCCCAAATTTGGGCCTTGACCTATCCCCACCCCATTGCCGCTTTGGTGCATGATGTGTTACATGCATCGTTGGCCGCATCAGACTTATGCTCGCTCAGGAGTATTTTAGAGAAATTTTCTAAAACTAGAAAAATATAACTGAAAATTTGGCAAAAAATGAAACCTTGATTTTGGCCAAAAGGTGGACTTTCAACTTCCTGTCTGTACCCACTTTCTGCCATAACTACCCCCTTAGGATTTCACAATTCTACTCTTTCGGCAGCTGTTCTAGCCCATGACTGCTGTGGAGGGGAGGAGAGATGGGCAACAAAAACGTACAACAACAACGATTTTTCAAACTTTTCGGATTTTTGTATTAATATTTTCTAGTCTAACTTAGGTACAGTATTGTCTCCTTAATCCGGACAAGTTGGGACCGGCCAATTGTGTCCGGATTAGCGAATTTCCGGATTAACGAATCAAAACTAAAACACTGCTTTTCGGGTCAAAAACCTAAATGACAGCTTTTTGTTAGTTGCATATCAGATTCTGCCATACATGTAACAGCTCCGGGTAGACCTGGAGGAGGGGGTAGGGGGGTTCCTCAGGTGGGGGGTCGAGGGGGGGGTTTCGCCCAGGTGGGGGTCCCAAATTTAGAAAAGCTCGAAAACGCCTAGAATTGCGTTTCTAGCACGTTTTTTTTCAGTAAGGACGCTAAAAATCGCTATTTTAAGCTGCCAAATAGCGTTTTAAAGCTAAAAACAAGCAAAAAATGACAAAAAGTGCTTCCAAAAACACCGATTCTTCTTAAATATCAGCAGTGGAAACGCCATATTCGGTTTCCAAAGGCTTTTCAAGTGAATTTTAGGCTAAAAATTAGTGATTTCTGACCCAGTTTGTTAATACTGGAGCCACTACTAGTACTTGTATTTTTTGGTCGGGGGCAGACATGGGCAAAGGGGGGGCTGAGGGGGTTGGCCCCCCCTCAGCCTCTGACCTACCCCCCTCAGCCGGCCGCTACCCCCCTCAGGAATTTTTTGGAAGAAGTTTGTATAGAAAATTATGATAAAAATATACCTGGATTAGGTGTAAATGAGCTCAGAATAGCTTATTTTAGCTTATTTTAGTGAAAAACAAGCCAAAAAACCTTGATTTTAGCAAAAAATCGGACTTTTTGGCTTACCACCCCCTCAGCCCCCCTCAGGAGCTCCTACCCCCCTCAGGAATTGAAAATTCTACCCCCCCTCAGCCGAAATGCCCATGTCTGGTCGGGGGGGCTCCCTTAACCTGTCTCGGGGGGTGAGGGGGGTTTGGCCTTTCCAGAATGGGGTAACCCCCCAAACCCCCCTAGTACATGTATGGATTCTGCAACTGTACCTCCTAAAGGCAAAACAAATCACATTCTGACTCAAGGAAAAGCATTATTATTGAATTGAAAATTCAGTCCTGAATTGAAAAATTGCTCATGGATTTTGTCCAAATTAACCAAATCCGGATTAACGAATCACTTTACCATACAAATTTCGAAGTTGGGACAGCAAATCTTCTGTCTGGATTAACGAATCCGGATCCGGATTAACGAGTCGGATACATAACATGGGGGAAAAGTGGGACCTGGCATAATCTTGTCCGGAAGGCGAAAATCCAGATTAACGAGGTCCGGATTAACGAGACATGACTGTATTCACAAAACTTTTGCCACTTTGCTTTTGTCAAAAAAGGCTGGTCAAAAGCTCAGCTATGATAGCAACAGATTTGAAAGTATTTGGTCCTGGGAGAGAAAAACATGAAAATGGGTTAAAACTTCAAAAATCGGGGCAAAAGCACAAGTTGCACTGAACAACCGCGATATTATCAGTTTTTAATCAGTTGACAAAACTGCGTGCCAAAACTAAGTAAGCGCCCATTGCATTTTACGTTCACGTGCATGTATTTCATTAATTTGAGTTTTTGAAAATTAAAGGGCAGTCCTGCACCGCTTGAAAAAGAAGAAGCCCACTCTTGATTAGAAAGACAATTCGAAAAATTCTTTTCAAATTTACTCTTTGTACAAAGAGGTGGCATTTAACTCAACAAAGTTTCACAAAGCAACGGAAATTTTGTTCTCAACTTAGCAAATTTGTCATTCAATATTTCAGTTTTTTCTTTGACAATCAAATCTAAAATTTTTGGCAATCAAATCTAAAACATATATTCTTGTAAAAATCTTCCAACTTGATGGTTTGAGTAGTCAATGATTCATGTAGCCTGTGTAGGGCAAACCAAACACTTCTTCAAAACTCTAGAAAAGCCTTAAGTTTTCTATTTTTTCGAGTTTATATGTAGGACATACTTGTAACAGGTCATCCGCCATTGGGGATGGAGGTTGGGGGTCTGGCTGGCATGGGCCAGGGGTCTGAGGCTTTATGGTGCATTAATAGCATCTGTTTAATGCAAAGCTTCAGAGTCAGCATGGGCACATGATCTTGCTATGTTTTCCTGGCACCCTGCTTGTTGCTGATACCTCACGCCAATGCCAGCTAGTGCAGAAGTCACACGATCCTACTAGGCCCTGCCTAGCCCTGTGGCCTTTCTGCTTTGTCAACAGCCTACTGTATGTTTGACGAAGTTGCGCTTGGTTTGACATTGGCTCTAGTACATGATTCTGCTGGGTTAACTGGCTCTGTTCCTTGTGCTGACACGTTGAGGCAGCTGCTGCAGAGGGGCACACGATTCTGCTTGGTGCTGCCTTGCCCTGTGCCTAACCTGCTGCATTAATAGCATCTGTTTAATGCAAAGCTGCAGAGTCAGCATTGGCACACGATCTCGCTATGTTTTCCTGGCACCGTGCTTGTTGCTGATACCTCACGTCAATGCCAGCTAGTGCAGAAGTCACGCGATCCTGCTGGGTCCTGCCTAGCCCTGTGGCCTTTCTGCTTTGTCAACAGCCTGTGTTTGACGTGAAGCTGCGTTTGGTTTGATATTGGCTCTCTCTAGCACATGATTCTGCTGGGTTAACTGGCTCTGTGCCTTGTGCTGACACGTTGAGGCAGCTGCTGCAGAGGGGCACACGATTCTGCTTGGTGCTGCCTTGCCCTGTGCCTAACCTGCTGCATTAATAGCATCTGTTTAATGCAAAGCTGCAGAGTCAGCATTGGCACACGATCTCGCTATGTTTTCCTGGCACCGTGCTTGTTGCTGATGCCTCACACCAATGCCAGCTAGTGCAGAAGTCACGCGATCCTGCTGGGTCCTGCCTAGCCCTGTGGCCTTTCTGCTTTGTCAACAGCCTGTGTTTGACGTGAAGCTGTGTTTGGTTTGATATTGGCTCTCTCTAGCACATGATTCTGCTGGGTTAACTGGCTCTGTGCCTTGTGCTGACACATTGAGGCAGCTGCTGCAGAGGGGCACACGATTCTGCTTGGTGCTGCCTTGCCCTGTGCCTAACCTGCTGCATTAATAGCATCTGTTTAATGCAAAGCTGCAGAGTCAGCATCGGCACACGATCTCGCTATGTTTTCCTGGCACTGTGCTTGTTGCTGATACCTCACGCCAATGTCAGCTAGTGCAGAAGTCACGCGATCCTGCTGGGTCCTGCCTAGCCCTGTGGCCTTTCTGCTTTGTCAACAGCCTGTGTTTGATGTGAAGCTGCGTTTGGTTTGATATTGGCTCTAGCACATGATTCTGCTGGGTTAACTGGCTCTGTGCCTTGTGCTGACACGTTGAGGCAGCTGCTGCAGAGGGGCATACGATTCTGCTGGGTGCTGCCTTGCCCTGTGTCTGATCTGTTTCATAAACAGAATCTGTTTGATCCAAAGCTGAAGAGTCAGCATGGGCACACGATCTTGCTATGTTTTCCTGGCACTGTGCTTGTTGCTGATACCTCACGCCAATGCCAGCTAGTGCAGAAGTCAAACGATCCTGCTGGGTCCTGCCTAGCCCTGTGGTCTTTCTGCTATGTCAACAGCCTGTGTTTGACGTGAAGCTGCATTTGGTGTGACATCGGCTCTAGCACATGATTCTGCTGGGTTAACTGGCTCTGTGCCTTGTGCTGACACATTGAAGCAGCTGCTGCAGAGGGGCACACGATTCTGCTTGGTGTTGCCTTGCCACGTGCCTGACCTGCTGCATTAATAGCATCGGTTTAATGCAGCAAAGCTGCAGAGTCAGCATGGGCACACGATCTTGCTATGGTTTCCTGGCACTGTGCTTGTTGCTGATACCTCATGCCAATGCCAGCTAGTGCAGAAGTCACGCGATCCTGCTGGGTCCTGCCTAGCCCTGTGGTCTTTCTGCTGTGTCAACAGCCTGTGTTTGATGTGAAGCTGCATTTGGGGTGACATTAGCTCTAGCACATGATTCTGCTAGGTTTACTGGCTCTGTGCCTTGTGCTGACATGTTGAGCCAGCTACTGCAGGGGCACACGATTCTGCTTGGTACTACCTTGCCCTGTGCCTGAGCTGCTGCATTTACCTGGCACCATGCTTTTTGCTGATACCTCTTGCCAGTTAGTGCAGAGGTGCACACGATCCTGCTAGGTCCTGCCTAGTCCATAGGCCTGTCCCACCCACCCGTCAGCAGCTTGTGTTTGAGTCGATGCTGTACTTGGTGTGAACTCAGCTATAGCAGCACATGAATATGCTGGCTTGACTGGCTCTGCTTTTTGCTGAAATATTGTGCCAACTTTCTTAGGTATTGCTACCTTTGCTTTTGGAATATTTGCCAAAAGAAAAGAATTTCTTTTATTCGTTTAACTGCACCTGCTACAGCAGCAAACAAAATTTCATTCAAATTTTTGTCAATCTTGGCTTAACAGCTGCAGTGAAAGCTCCTGAGTTGAAACAGCCTCTCAGAGATCTCAAAAGGAAGTAAAATAAAAAGTTCATATATAGACCCAAAATACTTCACTTTGTTAATCTTTTTATCCATACCAAACACGCCTTAAACTTCCTAAAACGGATCTGTTTGATTTAACTAAAATCCAATTCAAAATTCAATGCATTGTGCTTTTGTGCATACATGTGCATGGTCGGCGGCTCAGGGGGGATGGCCAGGTCTCCGTGCGTAGTTGCCTGGATATAGGTGGAAATTGTCGGTGGGAAATTCAAATTTTGGCGGGAAATTTAAATTTTTTGGCCAAAATTTTAGTGACAATTTCGAAATTTTCGGCTAACATTAAAAAATTTTCGTTAAAAATCAAATTTTCAACAAAAAATTGCCCAAAAACCACTTCTGACAAAAAAATTCAATTTTCTGAGAAATTTGAAAAAAATTTCGGGTTTGGCGTGTAGTTGCCTGGGGGAAGGGTGTGTAGTTGAGCAGTTGCCAAAATTGATTTCTGTGGCTTAAAAACGCATCTGGAGGCTTTCTAGCAGCATCTAGCAACGCTTCATTGATTTTTGTTTTCGTCCCCCTGGTCACTCCCATGCACATGTATGTTTTTGTTCATAACTTCTTATCGTCGGGTTGGAGTGGTTTGGGCCTCATGACCAAAGTTGTAGAGAAGGTCGAGCTCTGTATTGTGGCGTTACCTAATATGTGATCCAGTGTTCCCTTGCAATAAGTACACCTAAGTCGCAAAAATAACAATTTTGTTGTCGGGACCTCAAATATGTACAGTAATCCAGAGATGATGCAATGTCGGAAAAAGATTCCCCCACCCCTGAAATCCTTTATAATTGCTCATGTCAGGACCCCAAAATACAGTAATCCAGCTACAACTTTGGTCTGAGGGCCGGCAATAAGAAGGGGGTGTAGGGGGTCCCAGGGGGTATAAGGGGACCCTTAGGGTTGAAAGTGCCTGGTTGGTCTAGGGCAGGGGTCTAGGGTAATAAAATTCGGCAAAATTACCCTTAAAACGCGGTTCAAACGCATTCTGGGCATAAAATTAAGAGAAATTACAAGTTTCAGTAGTTTAAAATGGCCTGGTTAAGTTGCCCAACCAGGACGAGAAAATTTTGGCTTCAAAACGCATTTACGACATAGACAGTTTTAGTACAAAATAGACAGTTTTAGTACAAATTTATTAGTTTCTCATTTTTGACAGACTTTCTCTTCTACCTCCACAGCAAAGGAGGGATGTACCCACCCTACACCCCTTGGATATGCCACTGTTTCCAGACACTGGGATTTTCGAAAGCATCACATATTCCAAGGACAAAAACGATTGAAAAATCAAAATCAGCACTTACATGGTTCATACGGATCAGGGTTTTCTAAATTCCCTGACTTTCCCTGACCTGAGTGCTAAAATTCCCTGACTTTCTACAAGCAAACTCATAAAACAGTAAATGTTTTCAAGCACCTAATTCTGTGATTTCTTTTGCATCGTCAGATATTTACATAAACGCTAGCATATCCAATAATTTTCTAAAAGCAAAGGGTGAATTTGGTACTAAAAACTAATCGTATTTCAACAGGTATTCTGAGCGTGAAGTTGACAAGAATTAACAGTTTCAGGGTTTGACGAGGCTTGCTTGGGCCGCAGCCTAACCAGGGCGAAAAATTTTGAAGAAATAGCTTTCAAAAACGCATTTAAAAGGTTGTCTTGGCGCAAAATTAACCGCATTTAACAGCTTCAGAGTTTGACGAGGCCTGGTTGGGCAGCTGCCTAACCAGGGTGAGAAAATTTTGAAGAAATAGCTTTCAAAAACGCATTTAAAGGTAGTCTTGGCGCAAAATTAACCGGAATTAACAGTTTAAGAGTTTGACGAGGCCTGGTTAAGCCGCTGCCCATCCAGGACGAGAAAATTTTGAACAAATAGCTTTCAAAAACAGATTTAAAAGGTAGTCGTGGCGTAAAATTAACCGGAATTAACAGTTTCAGAGTTTGACGAGCTGCCCAACCTGGGCGAGAAAATTTTAAAATATCCCTATAATTTTCCCTGATCAAATCTGAAATTCCCTGACTTTTCCCTGACCTCCCTGACCATTTTTAAATTCCCTGACTTTTCCCTGACCTCCCTGACCCGTATGAACCCTGATAGCAAGCCAGCCATTTCAATTCTAAAGAACAGAAATGGAAAAATGGAGAACCAAAGTAGTTCAAAAAAGTCAATTTCTAACAGTTATAGTATAAGAGGAGACTGAGATAATATTTTCACCTAATTAGTTATTGCACGACAATCTTAAAGTTTATGCTTATTTTTCTGTTGACAAAAACAAATGGCTTTGTATCATACAACATTGGACCGAAACGAGTTTAACACAAGAGAAAATTATAGAAAGCCTACATCAATTTTCCTATTCTTAGTTGCATTTTTTTGCAGAAAAATGTAATTTCAAACGAATAAACTAACAATTTCGCAGTGCACAGATTCTTTTTATATTTCTGGTTAACGTTTAAAAGTGTGCATGGTTTAAATTTACTAGAAAATTTTTTGTTCATCTTCAGAACTGGGAATTGAAGTGGAAACTGTCTCTGAAACATCGCGTAGTGAGGGGTTTGGGTATTTCACACCACCTCCAGCAACACGTATGATTAGATCTTGAACATGGCAGATAATCATGATCAGAAGTTGGCCAATTTAGTTCGATTTAGAATCAGGCTTTGTTGGAGCTTAGGTTTTCTCTTTGGCTCGGCTCATGTTTAGCCTGTCCAGACTTTAGGGTTAGGCTTTGTTTTAGCGATAACAGCTTTGTGATCACATTTTAATGTAACAGGTTGAGGTCATCCGCTGATGGGGAGGGTCTGAGTCCAAATTCTATGGGAGGGGTGGAGTACCACAGGGGGAGCAGATACTACGCTACACTTCAAATCCTAGAAGTTTTCAAACAGACCTCAACCAATTCAGAAATTTTTGGGCAAATCAATCTGAATGGATTTTGATCCAAGCTTTCAGTCAGACTTGGCACCCAGGTTCAGGGTCAAGCTTGGACAGCTCACGCAAAGCAATGCTAGGTCAATCACTTCAAATCGAAAACTCTGAGTGGGTCACAGTCTCTTCTGAGCCGTTCGTGGGGTTTTTCCACTTAGATTGGAACCTGAACATGCTTAGATGAATGTTTGGTCATGTCATTCATTGGGAAAAGAGCTGGCCGGAGGCTACCGAATCAATTTCACTAAGAATTTCTAGTGTGGATACATGCACTTAGTTCCGGCCTTGAGCTGGAAGCCGGCATGTTGTGGTCTGAAGAGGAGCCAAATTTTTAGTCCACAATACTTGTGCTAACAAACGAAAACAAGAAACAACTACTGTAGGCTTGTGCTGATATTTTTCTGTATTAAACGCTATACAGTCAAACCTCCATAAATGCAACATGCTATATCCCAAATTTTTGTTGCTGGAAAATGCATGGAAACTGGTACACTTTTCGTAATTTATCATTTAGAATACAGGAAGGAGTAAATATCTGGCTAAGAATACATGGTCCACTTTTCCCAATTTATCATTTAGAATA
>JASANB010001941.1:0-18134 GCA_030248155.1 Sabatieria punctata
TCCGCCATATCCCCCCCCCTACTACTAGGAACAATAGGATTCCTTGGTAACTGAACTGGAGCCAGCCTTCCTTTCTTCCCCCATGAAAGCCTGTTGGGTTAGTTTTTTCGGTAATTCAAAGAGCTTTGAAACTTGCCATTAGGCATAACATACTAAGTGGGCAGCCGAGTAGCTCAAAAGGCACTAAAATTGAAGCATTTCAAAAACATACATATAAGGTGCATCCATTTGTCGCGCGATCTGCTAAAATCTGTGTCCTTTTACAACTGATTCAATACTTTGATGCTAGAAGGTGCGGATTTCTTAACTATCATATTTTGGAAATTCTTCAATTTTAGTACGTTTTAAGCTGCTGTGCTTCCTACCTAGTAAGTTACAGTATACCTAATGGCAACACCAATCATTTCTGCAAGTTTCAAAGCCCTATTCTTTGAATTACCGAAAAAAATTAGAATTTGCATGGACCCTATGATTCTTAGTTTTCGGGTCATAAAACCCATACAAGTTGGAATTTTCGCACCAAACTTGGAAAATATGAAGCATTAATTTTTGCTTGAAATTTGGGTCAAATCGACAAAGAACTGACCGAAAACATAACGTTTGAGTGAAGGTAAAAAAAGCGACTGGGACTGGCGCCAAGCAAGAGCCAGCAAGGTCAAATTTGTGCGGTATGTGCCAGGGACACAGTGCAATATGTGTGCAAAAAATCACTGAACTCGGTGCAAAATTGACAAAGATATGCTCTTTACAAGGCAATTTTATATTGGGCAAATTTTCGACCTGACAACTTTCAAGGCCCAAAAACTCAATTAGACGCCCATTTTTTTTCTGGATTTTTTTTGTGCTATCAAAAGCGAATAAATAGCGCTACATTTTTATGAAATAAAATAGCGGTAGTCGCACTTTTAGGGGGGTCAAATTTGGCCCAGAAGGGGTTCGAAAAAAATGTTTTCTCTCGAATTCGGTCTTGTAGGGTATTGTTTGAAAGAGAACGCTCATGTGATTATAAATATGAAATTCGCAAGTTTATACGTTCACTGGTTCCAGAGTTATAAGCCGAGATCTGAGGTTGGGTCGAAAAATTGAATCTCACAAAAACAACCGGGAAGGTGATAAAACATCTTTTTGGTTAAATTATACCAAAATACAAAATTTTAGCCAAATCGGAGAGATAAAGTTGAGATTTGTCCGGAGGTTAAAGCGGCGTTTATACTCCTACTGAAGACACACTACTGCAGTAGTTTTTCGCCAGTCTCTGCCTCTATTTTACAGGCTGGCGAATATACGCCAACCTTAACCTGAATCACATACACTACTGCAGTAGTCAGAGCAGAATAGAAAACAGCCGCGCCGGCTCCCGGTGTAAAACTAAAGCCAATGAAAAAAAGAAGAAAAAAAGAAATAATTCTATTTTTCCCACAGGAGCTATACGAGGAAATGATGGATTTAGCTCAGAAAGGCACTAGGATGGCAGCAGAAAACATTTTTAGCGTCATGTTCACACCCAGAACCCGTCAACAACCATTCAACACCAGAAACGTATGCAGGCTCGACCGTTTTGGTAGTGATCGACGAAGATATGGACGTAATCACCCGGACAGAAGCTTTTGCAACATCTGACAACACCTATCTGTCTTATTTTATTAATAAACTTGGAGTGGAACTCAAGTTTTGCCTAAAAATAACCGACCGACTGTCGTCGGGAGTGAAAAGTTGCTGTATTCTGTTGAAAAATGTCTGCTGATCGGACTAAAAACAAAAAAATGTTCTGCCGGTGCCCAGAAACCCACTTCATACCTCAAATGCTTTTGAAAGTGCAAAAAACCGCACCTAAATGCGCCTCTCCGGCGACCTACTGCAGTAGGAAATAGAAAATTTTCTATTTACTACTGCAGTAGTTTTTCCTACTGCAGTAGCGCGACGGCGCGGGCGCGGGTGTTTATACTCCTACCGAAGACTACTGAAGGAGTCGGCCAACCTACTGCAGTAGCTCCTACTGCAGTAGGAGTATAAACGCCGCTTAAGGCGCAAAAGTCGATTCCTAGAAAAACCGGCTCTTAAACCAGGTAACCTTCTCAGGAGTGTCTAGGAAGCTACACGAACCGATTCTGGCTATTTCATACTGCTTTTTAGGCAGATCAAACAAAATTTGCTGCATAACAGTTTAATTGCGCCCTGAGCTATTTGAATAACTTCTCTGAAATTTCAAGATTTTCAGCCTAAATTTTAGGCACGAATTTGTCGCGAGTGATAACATTTACGTTAATCTATGTACAGTGAAAGCTGCAGTACGTTATTTGTGTGGACCTTTATTGCCGCTCGTTTACTGGTTTTACTGGTGTAGAGCAGACGGCATAAACATTGATTGACAGGAAGTAACAAAGTGGGTCGGTGACTCGCTTTGAATGGTTCAAAATATTCATCTCTTTCTCTGACTCATTTTGACTATAAAAAGTTATAAAGTAAAAAAGGAAAGCTAAACTAAAATTCGAAAAGTTCACATGGCACGGAAAGCGCGTTTTTTCTGAGAATAACATGTAAACCCTGGCAGAAGCCATGTCTAGGTACTGTACGTACTGAAAGGCAGATTTCCGAGTGCCAATTATTCCTCATGTTTTAGTTTATGGTTATTACAGAAGTTTCTACCAAGGGTTGTGTAGCAAGTAGTTTGGGGGGATTTTTTTCGTGATTTAGGGGGATTTGACCTTTTGGACCGGGCAACACTGCTGCAGCCACCCAAAATGCTGAAACCAAAAATAAGTCTTTTCTTATTTACGACAAGATATACCCAGTAGATTGACTAACTTCGCCAAACATATCGTCACGCCATGGTAACTAAAAGGTCTCACAGACGGTTTCTGTCTTGAGATGGATTCAACATTCAGAACAACTAAACAGCCATCAGTGTTAAAAGCTAAGCTAAATTCAGTATTCAAGCAATCGTTCTCTTGAGTTGGTTTTCACCAAAACATTCAGTGTAGCAGTCAGGCAAGTTTGGATACAGTCGTGACTAGTATTAGTAAGCTACGACTAGTCTTGCAGACTACTTCTCTCATTCAGTTCCCCCATGCATGTTCTCAAACTTACAGTAGTTGTTATATTATTATCGCTACAAAGCAAACTTAAAGCCTAGTATCTTAAGGTTAGAAAAATCTACAGTATGAACCAAAAATGTCCCATCGATTTTTCAACTTCACTCAGTGTGAAGAACCAAAAATCGAGTCAGTTAAGTTCAGTTCAGAAGAGCAAAACTCTTGGCTAGCTACGTCTGGAATGCCAGGATTTGGTCAAAACAAACCATAAACAAAAATGATAATCGAGCCAAAGACTCTTTTCATTCAGTTGAAAATTGATGGAATGACAGTCATTTGATGATACAGTCATGTCTCGTTAATCCGGACCTCGTTAATCCGGATATTCGCCTTCCGGACAAGATTAGGCCAGGTCCCAATTTTCCCCCATGTTATATGACTCGTTAATCCGGATCCGGATTCGTTAATCCGGACAGAAGATTTGGGGTCCCAACTTCGAAATTTGTATGTTCGAAATTTGTATGGTAAAGTGATTCGTTTAGCCGGATTTGGTTAATTTGGACAAATTCCATGCGCAATTTTTCAATTCAGGTGTGAATTTTCAATTGAATAATGCTTTTCACTGAGTCAGAATGTGATTATTTTTGCCTTTTTCGGAGCTATAATCAGCTGAAATAAGTTTTTAGATTTTAATTAGGAGGTACAGCTGCAGAGTCTGATATGCAACTAACAAAAATCTGTCATTTAGACCCTTGACTTGAAAAACAGTGTTTTAGCTTTGATTCGTTAATCCGGAAATTCGCTAATCCGGACAAAATTGGCCGGTCCCAACTTGTCCGGATTAACGAGACATGACTGTATTCGGAAACTTTGGCCAACACACTAATATTACAAATTTTAGCGTAGTTTAGCACCCATATTGCTATCCAAACTAGCTGCACTGATACAGCTAGTTGAACTGAAGTATCAATATGCTGCTCATATTGGTTCTGTTCACCTGTATATTGAGCTTGCCGCAGTCAATGGCTTTCCCATCCTATGATTATGCAGTGCCCACTATGTATAAGGTCTCCTTGCCTCATGGCTGGCCTGGTAGATTCCCTTATATAACCAACAGATGGATGGGCCGTCAACCGCACCCACCAATAGCAATACAGGTGATATTGTACGAAAAACAAATAATATTTTGTCTGCTAAATATAGTGCAAATACAGGGTCCACCAAAAATAACAACCCAGCAGAATTTTTGCTGTGGCAACCGCATGAATCCTTTTTTAAATGAGAGATAAATATATTCTTGAAAGATTGCTGAAATTTTCATTAATGCATTCTGCTTAGTTCCTGTATTACAAAGTGCAGAATAATAAAAAATTCCCTCTTGTTCACTGCCAAAATCACTGTTTTGATTTTGAGAGCCAATATCTCAGGAACTAAGCAGAGTACAATAATGAAAATTTCAGCAGTCTTTTAAGCATTTATTTATGTTTCATTTAAAAAGGATTCATTCAAATCGGTTGAGATTTGCGGTTGTTACAGCGGCAGAGTTTTTGCTGTAACAACCGCAAATCTCAACTGATTTGAATGAATCCTGTTTTAAATGAAAGACAAATAAATTCTTGAAAGATTGATGTACGGGTTATTAAGATAGCCTGCTTAGCTCCTGAGATATTTGTCCTCAAAGTCAAATCAGAGATTTTGGCAATGAACAAGAGTGATAAAGAACAATCCAGCAGATTTTTTACTTTTGCAACGATGAATCTGAACCGATTTGAATGAACCCTTTTTTGAATGAAAGACTGATAAATTCTTCAAAGATTGGTGCAATTTTTGTTGAGATTCACAGTTTAATTCTTGGGATATTTTGCCTTCTAAGTCGAAACAGATTTTTGGCAAAGAACAAAAGCGATTCCGTTGCATTTCATAATAAAGCAGATTCCTACTGCTGGGGCTAATGATACTTTAGTGTTGAAGTAAACCGAGTTTCTGTGTCACCTGTAAAGCCTCCAAGAGCCCTTAACAGTAGCAGGAATCCGTTTTATTACGATGTGCAGAATAATAGAAAAATCCCTCTTGTTCACTGACAAAATCTCTGTTTTGAATTTGAGGACAAATATCTGAGGAACTAAGCAGGCTACGTATCTTAATAAACGGTACATCAATCTTTCAAGAATTTATTTATCTTTCATTTAAAAAAGGATTCATTCAAATCGGTTGAGATTTGCGGTTGCTACAGTAAAAACTCTGTTGGGTTGTTTTTTTGGCACACCCTGTAGTATAACTGTTTCAGGGTAAGCACCGCGTACTAAGCCTATCTTAGTCGAAGGTCTATCTATCTTTCTTTTATCACACTTTTACTCTACAGGTTAATATTTAGAATGAAATTTTATGCAAAATTTATTAGCATATTTTGCTGGATTGAAAAGAAACAAAAAACAAACTAAAACAAAAGTAGGCTGAATGTGATGTTGCATGGTCTGTTTTCCTTCAGGATCCTGAGGTACACAAGTTCACGGCTATGGGAGGACACAAAGGAATGAGAGTTTATGGCTGATTCTTGTCATCTTTGTGTGAGGCTACGAAATATAGAAATAAATGATTGCATTGCATTGCACGTTACAGTTGCATCTTCTACGTAGCACATTCTGTCTTTGTTAGTTGGCCTTATCACGTAGTACTGTGTGTTCAGGACATAGCATAAGGAAACTACTGGAAGATTCCAATACTTTGTGAACTGTAATAGGGCAGAGAGGTTATGCGTTATAAGAATCTTTCCCCACAAAAATGTTTTTAAATATGCTTGAAATTTCTGCAAGTACAAGTATGTACAATTTAGTGGGAGGCGTTGTCAGCTATTTTACTCTTCTCTCAACAATCAATGTCTATAAATGGATTTCAGCAAGGGATTATTGAATTGCCTATCACTACATACATACCCAGAAAATCCAAAACTTAAATCATGAAACAGTGGCGCAGGATTTAACCATATCATGATGCGGTGTTTCTGCTAGATGAGAAACAGAACTGAAAATTCGCTGTTCGTGGGCGCATCGAAATATCAAGTACATAGTCAGTCACGCCACAAAGGTTTGCCGCACATGCTTACTAAGCGCTCGTTTTTAGCTGAGCCTGTGAGAACATTGTTACTAAAATACAGTGTAAAAAGGACGAAACAATGGTGATTCGGCTGGTTGGGTTGCTATTGACCATTATTGGGATTGATTCCTCTAATGGTACTAATTACTGAACCATAGAATATTTGTTGTACTGTCGCGAAGTAAATTTATTTTAAATATAATTTAATTATAATTTACTTCGCAAATAATTTACTTGTATTAAAGTACATTTCAAAATAGAGCAAATTCTGTGTTTTTTGCGAATAACTCCTTATGGCTGCGTCGGATCGTTTTTTGTCTCATAACCAAAGTTGTAGAGGGGCTCGAGCTCTGTACAATAGTGTAACCTAATCTGCGCAACGCTCCCTTGTAACGCTAATTTGCGCAACGGAAGAAAATCAGCTTTTTCTGTAGCTGGGCTGAATGCGATTTTTTCAGTGAATTATAATCTACAGACCTCGGGCATTTCAAAAATGTATTCATATTTCTTCTAGGTGGAACGGTTCCAGAGTTATACACCATCAAATTTGGCCGAAAATGCTAGAAATGGCCATTTTTGGCGATTTTCACTTTTCTGGGGGCGGGATTGGAATAACTCTGGGCCAACTCAGCCGATCAGCCTGAAATTCACATATATGGTGTAAAATTTAGTTTTACATCGATTGAGACACATAAGAACACTGAAAAATTGACCCTGATACCGTAATCCTGGTTTTTCCAAGATTAGGTCATTTGATTTTTTCTCTGCTAGTATGTAGTAGTTTAAGCCCTCCACTGTGGTTAAAAATGTACTTTGGAGTGTTTTGAGTCGATCTCAGCCTTTCTGAAGCCATTCAGGTACTGTAGTATATGGTCCTGGCATGAAAAGAACTTTCTGTCAATTAACATTGTTCCTGCGGCAAAGAAGTGATCTATAGAGTAGGCAGTAAAGGTTTTCATGGTCGGGGAATCCATTGCTGACATAACTATAATCACTGGAATACTGTATTTTGAGGTCCCAACACGAAAATTGTTATTTTGCGTTTATGCATGCCTGGTGCAAGGAAACGCTCTATAGAGTAGGCAATAAAGGTTTTCAGCGGTGGCGAATCTATTTCTGACATAACCATCACCGCTGGGTTACTGTATTTTGAGGTCCCGACGAGAAAATTGTTATTTTTTGCTATTTGGGTGTTTCTGTTGCAAGGAAACGATGAATTGACTGACAAACAGTAAAGGTTTTCGGCATCAGAGAATTCATTCAGGACATAGCGAATGTTACTGGATTACTGTATATTGTGGTCCTGGAACGAACGTAAAAACTCATAAGCTTGATTACCTACTTTATTCAGCTTTCCCCTGCAATAGAAACACCCAAATAGCAAAAAATAACAATTTTCTCGTCGGGACCTCAAAATACAGTAACCCAGCAATGATGGTTATGTCAGAAATAGATTCCCCACCCCTCAAAACCTTTATTGCCTACTCTATAGAGCGTTTCCTTGCACCAGGTATGCATAAACGCAAAATAACAATTTTCGTGTTGGGACCTCAAAATACAGTATTCCAGTGATTATAGTTATGTCAGCAATGGATTCCCCGACCATGAAAACCTTTACTGCCTACTCTATAGATCATTTCTTTGCCGCAGGAACAATGTTAATTGACAAAAAGTTCTTTTCGTGCCAGGACCATGTACTACAGTACCCGAATGGCTTCAGAAAGGCCTGAGATCGACTCCAAACACTCTAAAGTACATTTTAACCACTGTGGAGGGCTTAAACTACTACATACTAGCAGGGAAAAAATCAAATGACCTAATCTTGGAAAAACCGGGATTACGGTATCAGGGTCAATTTTTCAGGGTTCTTATGTGTCTCAATCGATGTAAAACTAAATTTTACACCATATATGTGAATTTCAGCCTGATCGGCTGAGTTGGTCCCGAGTTATTTCAATCCCGCCCCCAGAAAAGTGAAAATCGCCAAAATTGGCCATTTTTCGCATTTTTGGTGAAATTTAGGGGTCTATAACTTTGGAACCGTTGGACCTACGGCAAATATAAGTAAATTTTCGGAATCCTCGTGGTTCAAAGATTCAAATTCACTGAAAAAAACGCATTCAGCCCAGCTACAGAAAAAGCTGATTTTTTTCCGTTGCGCAAATTAGCGTTACAAGAGAGCGTTGCGCAGATTAGGTTACACTATTGTACAGAGCTCGAGCCCCTCTACAACTTTGGTTGTGAGACAAGAAACGATCCGACGCAGCCATAAGGAGTTATTTGCAAAAAACACAGAATTTGCTCTATTTTGAAATGTACATTAAAGTTCTAAAAAAATATAATTTAAATTATTACTAAAAATTTACTTAAGGCAGAAATTCAAAATTAATATAATTAAAATGACAATTTACTTACCAAAAAATTTACTGGTATTGTAAATTTCTAAAAGATATAATTAAAATTATAATTATAATTTACTTAACAACAGTATTTGTTGGTTAACTAGCTGCAGCCAAATGTTATTTATAGCCGTCAAGATAACTGCTAAAGCAGCGATTTTCAAAAGCGCCAACTTTTACCGACAGGATAGAGTAGATTTTCTGGGCTTCATCTATTTCGAACAGATCGATGAGGAAAACGTCAAGGTACAACAGGTTCCGCCAAAAAATCAATCCAGGAGATATTTTACTGTGACAACCGCAAAACTCAACCGATTATTGCATGAGTTTTTCTTTCAGTGAAAAGCAAAACAAACTCTTAACTGATCAGTGCAACTTTCATTAACATACTCAGCTTGCTTCCTGAGATATTTGCCATCAAATTTGAAGCACTGATTTTAGTAATGAACAAACAGTGATTAAAAATTAATAAAAATCGCTGCTGTTCATTACCAAAATCTCTGATTAACTTCGAGGCAAATATCTCAGGAACCAAGCAGAGTATCTCAATGAACATTGCACCAATCTGTCAAGAATTTATTTGTCTTTTATTCAAACATATACTCATTCAAATAGGTTCGGATTTATGGTTGCTACAGAAACAAACCTGCTGGGTTGTTTTTTGTCGGACCCTGTATATGTAAACTTGCAGCAAGAACGAAGCATCAAACAGAAATAACTAAAGGGAGACAATGTGCAAATGCACTGTATTTTGCTACTCTGTTTAGATTACCGGCGAGTTGAGTAGTCTCAGCCAGAGAGAGCATGGCTTCCACATCCACGATCTGGGAGACCTGAATAACTATTGTAACGACGCCCAGGGTCACTTCAACCCAGAAAATAAGGACCACGGGGCACCCACGGACTCCATACGTCACGTTGGTGATTTGGGCAACATCAAGGTCGGCCGCTACGACAAAAAGGCCAGAGTCAATATGACAGATGGAATGATCAAACTGATTGGTCCTCACTCAATCATTGGCCGTGCGGTGGTGGTGCATCAGGGTAGTGATGACCTTGGCAGGGGTGGTGACGATGAAAGTAAGATAACGGGCAACGCTGGTCGAAGGATTGGTTGCGGAATTATTGGAATAACCAGTGTTGATTATAATCCAACCGATAAATCTGGGAGTACTGGCTTAGCTGTAAACTTTTTCTTGCTGATCGGTCTGAGTTTTCTACTTGGTGTCAAGTGTTGAAAGCAGAACTTTGTGCAGGAGTGTGTAATTTTGTATCTCTTGTCTCAGTTAACTGTATTATTAACTGTATTAACATATTGTTAGCCTTTTCTGTATCTTTTCTTTACTGAGATAGGCACACTCTGCTTGTTTGCATACACTGTATTGTACGTACCCGATTTTTATCTAGCTTCTAAGTGACCAAGTGTTATTCTGGATCCATTTTCAGTTACTGTTTGCTGTGATAAAAACATTAATCGGAATACAATTATATAGTATTAAGGATGGCCAAAGCACGTTCGCGCGGCGCGGAATAGAAAATACAAAAACGCAGCCAAAAAGTGGTCCGACAACGGGTTTTGCAACTTCAAGCGCAAATTCTTTTTTGTGTTCTGTTATTGATAGGAGGATGAGGATGTGATGCATTTATATGAAACAGAGTGTCAGCTATCGAATATAAAGATGCACTTTGAATCATAATTCGGCCGTTAAAGGCATTTTCCTCTCCAAAACTGAATTCGTCGTTTTTCAATGTTCATTTTCTGTTAAAAGGAGACTTGATTTAAATTTTGTTCAACTGGATTTTAAAAAAATCAGCGCAAACTGGGTACCTATATAGCACCGTCTTTTTCTCCTCGCATTTTGGCATGGTCCCCACAAATTTGATTGGAAATTGGCATTTTCGTAGTCCGAATAATCGAAAAATAGAGCAGCCGATGTGCCGAGCCTCGTGAAGTCGTAAAGCTGAGTATTGTTGGGCTAAAAAATCGACTGTCACTGTTGTTAGTGTGACATTGAGTTCACTGTTCTTATTTCAAAATGCAGACGTCATTACTTTGAACAACTTCTTCACTGGCTCTGTCATCTAGAACCAAACCCTTATTCGATAAAACCTGCAAAATCATTTTACAATTTGCAATAAAATTTCAAAAACAAAAGGAAGCAAAAATGCAGGTGGTGTCAGGGAAAGCAGAGACCAGCTGCTTCAGACAAGCCCCCACAGTCCTGCGCTGGGCGAGCACGAAGCCACATCGCACAAGGCCACATCTTGCACAGCTCGCAGGGGACGCAACCTGGTCACCAGAGACCAGGCCCTCCTGAACCCTAAACAGGAGCAACGGCCAACACTTGACTTCGCTTTGGAGCCAGCACCACCTGGCTGACCGGCACCTACTTCAGATCGTTTTTAAACGACGCCGGCAATTTTGAAACATTAACTGGACTGGTTTTCAAACTACGAAACAAAACTAAACAGGCATGCGACGTGGTGTTGTCATATATTTTCTTTCATTCAAACTTGGCGCATTTGTTCCCTTGGTGGAGCTACAGTATCTGAAAATGGTCCATGGGAAGTGGCCTTTGCACATACTATGGTAGAGATGTGGCTACACGTCTTTTCCTCGCGGACAGTTCCTCGCGCGACAGTTCCTCGCCGACTTTTCCTCGCGCGACATTTCCTCGCTATGACTTTTCCTCGCGCGACTTTTCCTCGTAGGAATAAATATTCCGAGCCAACAGTATGTTCTTATCAAGCCTACGTAGGCGTAGGGCACAGGTCAGTTGGCCGGCCGGCGACAATCACTTAACATGCGGAAAACTACATAAGGGCGATAGAGAAGTTTATCTCTATAGAAGATGAACCTAATTTGGTCAGTCTCCAGAAAATCGTCCAAAAGGCCTGAACATAGGTAAAAATCGATGTGATCTTTGCAGAACTGAACAGTGGGATCGGGATGTCAGACTACCAGCAGAAAGCTCGATAAAAAATAGATTTCTCCAAAACTAAGCTAAGAATATTGGCGTTTGAGCTTGTGACAGTTGTCTAAATTGAAGCTCTTTCCTTTCATCACTTGGAGACTGAGGCGTAGATATCCCTTGAATTTAGACACTTTTCTGTGAAATGGACATGTTTATGTGTCAACGTGAGAGTGAGAAGAAACAAGTAGGTTTTCCGACCCAGATTAGGTCCACCTACTCTAGAGGTTACTGCTATGTTGAAAATGGAGTTTTGCGTAACTCTATAGAATTCCTGGATACTTTGGCGCGATGCACCCTCATGCTTACTGTCATGTGATGTGCCCAGCAAAACGGAAGAGACCTACCAGTCGATGCTGGTCAAGGCTAAGCAGCTTCAACCTGGGCTGTCCCCTACCTTTATCATGACAGATTTCGAGCTGTCTTCTGCTCATGTCCATAACTTTTCGCAGTGTGTAGCATGTTTGTGTTATCGGCTGTAGCTAACAGCCGAAAAGTTGTTATTCCGTACTGTACAAAAGAGATAGAACGTTTTCATCCATACGAGGAAAAGTCGCGCGAGGAAAAGTCGTAGCTAGGAAAAGTCGCGCGAAGAAATGTCCGCGAGGAAAAGACGTGATACCTAGAGATGTGCACAACAGGCCCGTCGTCATGTATGGTTGGGATACGTTTTCTTTCATAGAATGCCAATCAACCAAATGAATGTGATGTGTATCCTGTACATACCTGATAGCTGACATTAGGTACATTCTCAATACCTGCCCACAGTAACCGCTCGCTATACAAGCAGATCGCACCTCAGTCAGTGCCTATCCAATCTCTCCCCGTCAGCTCTTTCTAAGCCAACTGGTCCAACAATGGGAGCCGGCCTCACTGACTGCAGTTGTTAGGGTGCTTAAGAATAAATAAAACGCACTCAACTAACTCGTGTTTAAGCAAAAAAGTCGATCAAGTTTTAATTGAACTCTTGTTTGTTGAGCTCAGTTTTCTTCGCATCTACGAAGCTGGCTGGCAAGGCAAGAGGTCGCGTCTTGGCCACGGGTAGTTTACGCTATCCCGTGTGTCACGGCGGCCCCGGCATCCGTGAGAGCGGTTGTTTGCGGGTTCGAAACCGGTCGAAGCGACTGGAAATAGTCGACGTAAAGCCCAACCCGGAAGAAAGCCGGTGATGGGAAGTAGGTAAATGGGAACCGAACCGGCGCTGCCGTTGCACCTAATGCCAGCAAAGGGGAGGGTTGTTTGTAGACAGGGCGACCCCATTGAAGCGCTCTGAAAAGAGTGAGGGGTGTCCTGAGCTGTCCGAAAGGACAGTGGAACTCATAAACAAATAACAAACAAGTGCCCAGACAGCAGATGCGAAGCTGCGAATTTTAGCAAATCCACGCCTAGTGTTAACTTTATTCCCGTCATCTTCCCCCACAAGGCAAATTGCCGACCTTATCCTGGTTTTCCTAAGTTCAAGCCTAGACGAAGCCTGAGCAAAAACCTAAGTCTAAGCCTAAACCTAAAGCCTAAGCTTCAAAACTAAGGCTCAAATTTAGGGTGGTCGACGGGTGGGGGAAAGGGCTCCCAATAGTACTATAACGTGACGTCATATGACCTCACCTTGCTTTGCTAGTGTTAATTTGCGGCTAATCAATAATAAATGATACGCTTGGCGTTTTCCAAATTTTGCGTCCCAGCTGCAAAGCCAAAATACAAGTACTGGCAGCCGCTCTTTTAATAACAAACTGGCTTAGAAATGACTACGTAATTTTTAGCTTATAATCCGGTCAAATGGCCTTTTTGGTAGCCGAATTTGGCACTACCGCTGCTTATATTTAAGAGAAATCGGCGTTTTTAAAACCATTTTTGTCATCTTCTGTTTCTTTTTAGCTCTTAAGGCCTTAAAAGCATGCAGGTTGTAAATAGTTTATTATACTGGTCTAATGGCAGTTTCAACTTGGGGATCCGATCCGTAATAAAATATGCAGCCGGTTAGAAATCGTGTTGACCTTCCTCCAGAACTCTCGTAGGGCAAATTTCATAATTTTCCAACTTTCCGCCAATGAGCGTAGTGTTATTGTATGCAACAAATTTCCAAAAATACGACCCGAGCAACCAATTAAATAAATAAAACTCTATAAGCTAGATGCTCCACAAAAATTCACCTGTTTTTGTTCAGTCTGATTGATACATCTTTACCATCGAAGGAAGAAAACGTTATGCTTTTGTTGTATTCAACAAGATCCAAACGAGTTTCAGATTTTTTATAATTGGGACGCTATATTAGTCATCATACGCGACCCATCTATGGAGGTTTTACTGAACTACAACAGTACCATTTTTAGTGTGCCCAGGCACCCCAGTGAATCTCTATTTCCGGTCATTTTATCACAACACCATACAAACCGTGCCCCTATCTTGCTTTCCTAACGCCAGCAACGATGAAGACAGCATCATCTAACTTTCTTGCGCGTTTGATTTTGGTCTTTGCAGTTCTACAGCCAGTTGCCGCCGCTGACCTTCCTCCTCTAATGTAAGTCTGTTAGGAGTCAGACAAACAACTACATACCTATTTGGTACCGGTACCATGTACAAGGTCCATAACAAACAGCCTAACAGATTTGATTTTTTGCTGTACTAGCAACCTAAAGCCAAACCGATTTGGAAGAATCTTTTTGGATGAAGAACAGACAAAATTTCCACTATTGTGGCACACTTATATTCCAAATTTCAGCCAACCAGTCAAATTACGAAAATGGCAGGAAAGGACACCTGTATCTTTAATTCAGAAATAGATTGATTCAGATCGGCTGATGTTTCGTTTATCGACCGTACTAATTAATTAGTGGCTATTTTCAGAATTGGCTTCGGGGTCGTACTTTTTGTCTTCGCAGTCGGAGGTACGTGTCTGTGCATCTGCTGCGCTAAATGCAAGAAAAGACAACAGAGAGAAGAATTTCGCCGGACCTTCGGCACTTGATACAGACAGCAAACGGGTTCTCCTTCTCTTCAAACTGTACCAGCTGCCTGCACAACACATCCTCAGCCGAAAACGTACTGTATTTTGTGCTGTACAGCCGATCTGTTCCAATCCGAATCAAGTTTTACTTATACACAATGTCGGGAAGCTGACAACAAAACTGTAATAAAAATAGTTCTATCTCATGCGCTGTTTCTGTTTGTTTCTGTACGAATGTTACGTACATTGTTTGTTTCATTTCCGTTGGGAAACCAAAAAGGTGTCAAAAAGTGTGGTGGGTATAATAAAGAACGATCTGATTTATTAATTTGGTGTTAATTTAATTGATAGCAGTAAGACAATAGCGAAAGCGATTAGAGATAGCGAAAGACGGACAAGACCAACCATATTCTTGCGTTTGCATATGGTCATGGTGGAGTGAAAATTATTAGTGATTAGCTTAAGCACACACAATTTAGCCTTAAGAACAGTTTCATAAAAGTGATTGTATTGTTTCGTTTTTGGGCGGGGTGAATAGGCCGACCAGTTACTTAAGTTCGCAGCTTCGCATCCACTGGGCGTCAATTAGTCAACGAAAAACTATTTGGTTCTGCCTGCCATAACTGCCGTGCGCCTAGACCTACGTATTTCCTCAGAGAATTTCAATTTGTAGTCTTAGTTTGTAGTTAAAAATTTTCGCGAAAATAATTTGTAGTCTTAGTTTGTAGTTGTCAAATTCAGGTTCAAAAAATATGTAGTCTTAGTTTGTAGTTGTCAAATTCAGGTTCAAAAAATATGTAGTCTTAGTTTGTAGTTGTCAAATTCAGGTTCAAAAAATATGTAGTCTTAGTTTGTAGTTGTCAAATTCAGGTTCAAAAAATATGTAGTCTTAGTTTGTAGTCAATTTGTAGTCAGGTTACAGAAAGAACGTCAGAAATTCGATATTACTGCAAATTTTTGCCAATTGAACAATGAGTCATAGAAATGCTTTGCAAAAATAATAACCGGAAGCCTGTTAATTGTTTTTCTGTGAAAAAATCGCCTTTTCTAATAGATATTTCTGGAAACAAACAGACGAAATTCAATGTTTAATGGAATTCTCATGCTGAACATTTGGTATTTTTCTAAACATAGAATGAGATATTTTTTTAAAAATAAGACAAGAAAAACACGAACGAATCCGCAAAAGTCAATCGTGTGGTCACCTTTCTTTGAAAGATTATAGGGGTGAAAAGCGGAAAATTGGAAAAACGATCTTTCTAACGCTTTACATAAAATAGCTTCATTCTTGATATGCTTTCAACGGTTTGGTAAGCTTATCATAAGCTCAAGGCAGCTCAAAAGGCCGATTGGGGACTCAATTTATATAAAATTAGATTAAAAATCGGAAAATTTCCAAGAAACATGTCTACAAATTACTGTTGCTAAGTAAATTATAATTAAAAATTTAATTATTTTTTACAAGTAAATTATTTCGTAAGTAAATTATAATTAAATTGAATTTTTGCGAAAACAGATTAGTAAAAGTAAATTGTAAATTATACTTACCAAAAATAATTTACTTTAATTTACTTAAAATATACTATTTATTTGTTTATTTATTTATTTTGTCGCCCAAGCAAGACAATATAAACTGAACTGCGCAGAAAGAGTGTTAGTGGGCAACAGGATGCACAATGTCTAAAAAGAACGGTGCACCTTTACTGAAACAGGAGGAAGCCCGAAAGATCATTTTTAGGTTCTCCATGAAAATCGTCAAATTTCCAGATTCTACAATGTCGTTAGGTAAGGAATTCCAGATGCGTATCACCCCATACATGTACTAGGGGGGTTTGGGGGTTACCCTCCTGCTGGAAAGGCCAACCCCCCTCACCCCCCCGAGACAGATTAAGGCCCCCCGACCCAAAAATACAAGTACTAGTAGCGCCTCCCAGTACTAACAAACTGGCTCAGAAATGACTAATTTTTAGCCTAAAAATTCGCTTGAAAAGCCTTTGAAAACCGAATTTGGCGTTTCCACTGCTGATATTTAAGAGAAATCGATGTTTTTGGAAACCCTTTTTGCTTGTCTTTACCTCGAAAACGCTATTTGGCAGCTTAAAATAGCGATTTTTAGCGTCCTTACGGAAAAAACGTGCTAAAAACGCATTTCCAGGCGTTTTCGAGCTTTTTGAAATTTGGGACCCCCTCTGGGCGAAACCCCCCTCGACCCCCACCTGAGGAAAACCCCCCTACCCCCTCCCCCATGTCGGCCCGGAGCTGTTACATGTATATATCACCCTCATCGAGAAAAAGTGCTTTCGACAGTCCAAATTTTTTCCCAAAGAAGGAAGAAACAGTTTCGGGACCCCCAATCCAAAAAGACAAGTAGTACTCGATGTAAATTATGCTTCCAAAGAAAAAGTTTCGAAAAAACTAGTGCGATATTTGCAATCTATGCCTAAAGTTTGCCTTGTGCAACAATTTTTGTTCCAATTCGGCACAAAAAAGTGGTCTGATTTTGACTTTGAGGGCGAATTTCGACCTAACGGTATGAGTCGATTTCTCCTATATTTTGCATGCATGTAGGGAATTTACTATGCTATATTATATATAAAAACTGGACCTCGCCTAGGATCCTAATGAATGAAAATTTGGTGAAACGTGTTTGTTGGTGTGGCACAAAATTGGTGTAAATCCGCGTTTTTAGCCTATAACTTCCGGTACGGAGCATCCAACCGCACTTTAGATACCATTTTCGAAATCTCCGAGTCTGGCCGCATCTGGTTTGTGTGCCAACTTTCATCCTACGAGCAAGCATGAGCTTAAAATCATGTTTTGAAGTTGGGGTACTTTTTCTTCTTTCAGCCGGACCACCCCCTACTTTGGACGAGGGGCCCTGGCGCTCTGGGGGGTCCACCGGAGCTCATACTTTGGGGTTCTTATTTTTTCGTCATATACTCTCACATATATAAAAATGAGGCAAATCGGTGATGTGACCCTGACCCGATTTGGGGAGGCACTTCCAATTCTCTCAGAAATTGCGTCTTAATATTAATATAATAGAACTAGCCGATTTTAATTTTAATTTAATATTAATATAATAGTCCCTTGCTAATTTTAATTTAGATCTAATATTAATACTATTAAATAACAATTTTAATAGTATTTTAATAGCATTTTAATAGTAGATTCTAAAATGAAATTAAAAAGTTTTGGACACACTTTAGCGAATTGGTGAAACAACATCGTTGGCTTGAAATTGCTAGCGAAAGTTGAAAATTTAATCAGCGATCCAACTTAGAAGCATTTTTCTCTGTAAATTCATGACCATTCTTTTTAAAATGACTTGGTCTGAACATAGTTTTAATCATACTTGTAACAGAGTTGTCTGGGGGTCTGCCCCCTCTCGAGTTAGGCCAGACCCACCGGATCGGGACCCCTCTCTCGAGACTACTTTTCCGACCCCATTCCGATTTTTCAGGCAAGTAATTTTTTGAGCAAATTTTTTGCGATTTTCTGCAATTTCAGACACAAAAAATTGCCAAAATCGCCTGTAAAACGGCACTTTTTAGCTGTATTTCAGCCCAAATTAGCGGTTCTTGACGAAAAATTGCGATTTTTTTACGATTTTTGAGCATTTTTTAAGTGCCCAAACCCTCCCAAAATTTGGGCTCAGAATCCCCCGAGCACACACACAACTGAACGAAGTACA